>CAJUZA010000030.1:0-85331 GCA_910592295.1 Andrena haemorrhoa
TTGGCTCGCTTGGCTCGCTTGGCTCGCTTGGCTCGCTTGGCTCGCTTGGCTCGATTGGCTCGCTTGGCTCCCTTGGCTCGCTTGGCTCGCTTGGCTCGCTTGGCTCGCTTGGCTCGTTTGGCTCGTTTGGCTCGTTTGACTCGTTTGACACGTTTGACTCGTTTGACTCGTTTGACTCGTTTGACTCGTTTGACTCGTTTGACTCGTTTGACTCGTTTGACTCGTTTGGCTCGTTTGGCTCGTTTGGCTCGTTTGGCTCGTTTGACTCGTTTGGCTCGTTTGACTCGTTTGACTCGTTTGACTCGTTTGACTCGTTTGACTCGTTGGACTCGTTTGACTCGATTGACCCGTTTGACTCGTTTGACTCGTTTGACTCGTTTGACTCGTTTGACTCGTTTGACTCGTTTGACTCGTTTGACTCGTTTGACACGTTTGTCTCGTTTGACTCGTTTGACTCGTTTGACTCGGTTGACTCGCTTGGCTCGCTTGGCTCGCTTGGCTCGCTTGGCTCGCTTGGCTCGCTTGGCTCGCTTGGCTCGCTTGGCTCGCTTGGCTCGCTTGGCTCGCTTGGCTCGCTTGGCTCGTTTGGCTCGATTGGCTCGTTTGGCTCGTTTGGCTCGTTAGGCTCGTTTGGTTCGTTTGGCTCGTTTGGCTCGTTTGGCTCGTTTGGCTCGTTTGGCTCGTTTGGCTCGTTTGGCTCGCTTGGCTCGCTTGGCTCGTTTGGCTCGTTTGGCTCGTTTGGCTCGTTTGGCTCGTTTGGCTCGTTTGGCTCGTTTGACTCGTTTGACTCGATTGACTCGTTTGACTCGTTTGACTCGTTTGACTCGTTTGACTCGTTTGACTCGTTTGACCCGATTGACTCGAGTAACTCGTTTGACTCGTTTGACTCGTTTGACTCGTTTGACTCGTTTGACTCGTTTGGCTCGTTTGGCTCGTTTGGCTCGTTTGGCTCGTTTAACTCGTTTCACTCGTTTGACTCGTTTGACTCGTTTGACTCGTTTGGGTCGTTTGACTCGTTTGACTCGTTTGGGTCGTTTGACTCGTTTCACTCGTTTGACTCGATGGTCCTGTTCGACCCGTTTCACTCGTTCGACCCGTTTGACCCGTTTGACACGTTTGACTCGTTTGACTCGTTTGACTCGTTTGACTCGTTTGACTCGTTTGACTCGTTTGACTCGTTTGACTCGTTTGACTCGTTTGACTCGTTTGACTCGTTTGACTCGTTTGACTCGTTTGACTCGTTTGACTCGTTTGACTCGTTTGACTCGTTTGACTCGCTTGACCCGATTGACTCGAGTAACTCGTTTGACTCGTTTGACTCGTTTGACTCGATTGACTCGTTTGACTCGTTTGACTCGTTTCACTCGTTTGACTCGTTTGACTCGTTTGACTCGTTTGACTCGTTTCACTCGTTTGACTCGTTTCACTCGTTTCACTCGTTTGACTCGATTGTCCTGTTCGACCCGTTTCACTCGTTTGACTCGTTTCACTCGTTTGACTCGTTTGACTCGTTTGACTCGTTTGGGTCGTTTGACTCGTTTCACTCGTTTGACTCGATTGTCCTGTTCGACCCGTTTCACTCGTTTGACTCGTTTGGCTCGTTTGGCTCGTTTGGCTCGTTTGGCTCGTTTGGCTCGTTTGGCTCGTTTGGCTCGTTTGGCTCGTTTGACTCGTTTGACTCGTTTGACTCGTTTGACTCGTTTGACTCGTTTGACTCGTTTGACTCGTTTGACTCGTTTGACTCGTTTTACTCGTTTGACTCGTTTGACTCGTTTGACTCGTTTGACTCGTTTGACTCGTTTGACTCGTTTGACTCGCTTGACCCGATTGACTCGAGTAACTCGTTTGACTCGTTTGACTCGTTTGACTCGATTGACTCGTTTCACTCGTTTCACTCGTTTTACTCGTTTGACTCGTTTGACTCGTTTGACTCGTTTCACTCGTTTCACTCGTTTGACTCGATTGTCCTGTTCGACCCGTTTCACTCGTTTGACTCGTTTCACTCGTTTGACTCGTTTGACTCGTTTGACTCGTTTGACTCGTTTGACTCGTTTGACTCGTTTGACTCGTTTGACTCGTTTGACTCGTTTGACTCGTTTGACTCGTTTGACTCGTTTGACTCGTTTGACTCGTTTGACTCGTTTGACTCGTTTGACTCGTTTGACTCGTTTGACTCGTTTGACTCGTTTGACTCGTTTGACTCGTTTGACTCGTTTGACTCGTTTGACTCGTTTGACTCGTTTGACTCGTTTGACTCGTTTGACTCGTTTGACTCGTTTGACTCGTTTGACTCGTTTGACTCGTTTGACTCGTTTGACTCGTTTGACTCGTTTGACTCGTTTGACTCGTTTGACTCGTTTGACTCGTTTGACTCGTTTGACTCGTTTGACTCGTTTGACTCGTTTGACTCGTTTGACTCGTTTGACTCGTTTGACTCGTTTGACTCGTTTGACTCGTTTGACTCGTTTGACTCGTTTGACTCGTTTGACTCGTTTGACTCGTTTGACTCGTTTGACTCGTTTGACTCGTTTGACTCGTTTGACTCGTTTGACTCGTTTGACTCGTTTGACTCGTTTGACTCGTTTGACTCGTTTGACTCGTTTGACTCGTTTGACTCGTTTGACTCGTTTGACTCGTTTGACTCGTTTGACTCGTTTGACTCGTTTGACTCGTTTGACTCGTTTGACTCGTTTGACTCGTTTGACTCGTTTGACTCGTTTGACTCGTTTGACTCGTTTGACTCGTTTGACTCGTTTGACTCGTTTGACTCGTTTGACTCGTTTGACTCGTTTGACTCGTTTGACTCGTTTGACTCGTTTGACTCGTTTGACTCGTTTGACTCGTTTGACTCGTTTGACTCGTTTGACTCGTTTGACTCGTTTGACTCGTTTGACTCGTTTGACTCGTTTGACTCGTTTGACTCGTTTGACTCGTTTGACTCGTTTGACTCGTTTGACTCGTTTGACTCGTTTGACTCGTTTGACTCGTTTGACTCGTTTGACTCGTTTGACTCGTTTGACTCGTTTGACTCGTTTGACTCGTTTGACTCGTTTGACTCGTTTGACTCGTTTGACTCGTTTGACTCGTTTGACTCGTTTGACTCGTTTGACTCGTTTGACTCGTTTGACTCGTTTGACTCGTTTGACTCGTTTGACTCGTTTGACTCGTTTGACTCGTTTGACTCGTTTGACTCGTTTGACTCGTTTGACTCGTTTGACTCGTTTGACTCGTTTGACTCGTTTGACTCGTTTGACTCGTTTGACTCGTTTGACTCGTTTGACTCGTTTGACTCGTTTGACTCGTTTGACTCGTTTGACTCGTTTGACTCGTTTGACTCGTTTGACTCGTTTGACTCGTTTGACTCGTTTGACTCGTTTGACTCGTTTGACTCGTTTGACTCGTTTGACTCGTTTGACTCGTTTGACTCGTTTGACTCGTTTGACTCGTTTGACTCGTTTGACTCGTTTGACTCGTTTGACTCGTTTGACTCGTTTGACTCGTTTGACTCGTTTGACTCGTTTGACTCGTTTGACTCGTTTGACTCGTTTGACTCGTTTGACTCGTTTGACTCGTTTGACTCGTTTGACTCGTTTGACTCGTTTGACTCGTTTGACTCGTTTGACTCGTTTGACTCGTTTGACTCGTTTGACTCGTTTGACTCGTTTGACTCGTTTGACTCGTTTGACTCGTTTGACTCGTTTGACTCGTTTGACTCGTTTGACTCGTTTGACTCGTTTGACTCGTTTGACTCGTTTGACTCGTTTGACTCGTTTGACTCGTTTGACTCGTTTGACTCGTTTGACTCGTTTGACTCGTTTGACTCGTTTGACTCGTTTGACTCGTTTGACTCGTTTGACTCGTTTGACTCGTTTGACTCGTTTGACTCGTTTGACTCGTTTGACTCGTTTGACTCGTTTGACTCGTTTGACTCGTTTGACTCGTTTGACTCGTTTGACTCGTTTGACTCGTTTGACTCGTTTGACTCGTTTGACTCGTTTGACTCGTTTGACTCGTTTGACTCGTTTGACTCGTTTGACTCGTTTGACTCGTTTGACTCGTTTGACTCGTTTGACTCGTTTGACTCGTTTGACTCGTTTGACTCGTTTGACTCGTTTGACTCGTTTGACTCGTTTGACTCGTTTGACTCGTTTGACTCGTTTGACTCGTTTGACTCGTTTGACTCGTTTGACTCGTTTGACTCGTTTGACTCGTTTGACTCGTTTGACTCGTTTGACTCGTTTGACTCGTTTGACTCGTTTGACTCGTTTGACTCGTTTGACTCGTTTGACTCGTTTGACTCGTTTGACTCGTTTGACTCGTTTGACTCGTTTGACTCGTTTGACTCGTTTGACTCGTTTGACTCGATTGACTCGTTTCACTCGTTTCACTCGTTTTACTCGTTTGACTCGTTTGACTCGTTTGACTCGTTTCACTCGTTTCACTCGTTTGACTCGATTGTCCTGTTCGACCCGTTTCACTCGTTTGACTCGTTTCACTCGTTTGACTCGTTTGACTCGTTTGACTCGTTTGACTCGTTTGACTCGTTTGACACGTTTGACTCGTTTGACTCGTTTGACTCGTTTGACTCGTTTGACTCGTTTGACTCGTTTGACTCGTTTGACTCGTTTGACTCGTTTGACTCGTTTGACTCGTTTGACTCGTTTGACTCGTTTGACTCGTTTGACTCGTTTGACTCGTTTGACTCGTTTGACTCGTTTGACTCGTTTGACTCGTTTGACTCGTTTGACTCGTTTGACTCGTTTGACTCGTTTGACTCGTTTGACTCGTTTGACTCGTTTGACTCGTTTGACTCGTTTGACTCGTTTGACTCGTTTGACTCGTTTGACTCGTTTGACTCGTTTGACTCGTTTGACTCGTTTGACTCGTTTGACTCGTTTGACTCGTTTGACTCGTTTGACTCGTTTGACTCGTTTGACTCGTTTGACTCGTTTGACTCGTTTGACTCGTTTGACTCGTTTGACTCGTTTGACTCGTTTGACTCGTTTGACTCGTTTGACTCGTTTGACTCGTTTGACTCGTTTGACTCGTTTGACTCGTTTGACTCGTTTGACTCGTTTGACTCGTTTGACTCGTTTGACTCGTTTGACTCGTTTGACTCGTTTGACTCGTTTGACTCGTTTGACTCGTTTGACTCGTTTGACTCGTTTGACTCGTTTGACTCGTTTGACTCGTTTGACTCGTTTGACTCGTTTGACTCGTTTGACTCGTTTGACTCGTTTGACTCGTTTGACTCGTTTGACTCGTTTGACTCGTTTGACTCGTTTGACTCGTTTGACTCGTTTGACTCGTTTGACTCGTTTGACTCGTTTGACTCGTTTGACTCGTTTGACTCGTTTGACTCGTTTGACTCGTTTGACTCGTTTGACTCGTTTGACTCGTTTGACTCGTTTGACTCGTTTGACTCGTTTGACTCGTTTGACTCGTTTGACTCGTTTGACTCGTTTGACTCGTTTGACTCGTTTGACTCGTTTGACTCGTTTGACTCGTTTGACTCGTTTGACTCGTTTGACTCGTTTGACTCGTTTGACTCGTTTGACTCGCTTGACCCGATTGACTCGAGTAACTCGTTTGACTCGTTTGACTCGTTTGACTCGTTTGACTCGTTTGACTCGTTTGACTCGTTTCACTCGTTTGACTCGTTTGACTCGTTTCACTCGTTTCACTCGTTTGACTCGATTGTCCTGTTCGACCCGTTTCACTCGTTTGACTCGTTTGACTCGTTTGACTCGTTTGACTCGTTTGACTCGTTTGGGTCGTTTGACTCGTTTGACTCGTTTGACTCGATTGTCCTGTTCGACCCGTTTCACACGTTCGACCCGTTTGACACGTTTGACTCGTTTGGCTCGTTTGGCTCGTTTGGATCGTTTGGCTCGTTTGGCTCGTTTGGCTCGTTTGGCTCGTTTGGCTCGTTTGGCTCGTTTGGCTCGTTTGGCTCGTTTGACTCGTTTGACTCGTTTGACTCGTTTGACTCGTTTGACTCGTTTGACTCGTTTGACTCGTTTGACTCGTTTGACTCGTTTGACTCGTTTGACTCGTTTGACTCGTTTGACTCGTTTGACTCGTTTGACTCGCTTGACCCGATTGACTCGAGTAACTCGTTTGACTCGTTTGACTCGTTTGACTCGATTGACTCGTTTCACTCGTTTGACTCGTTTTACTCGTTTCACTCGTTTCACTCGTTTCACTCGTTTGACTCGATTGTCCTGTTCGACCCGTTTCACTCGTTTGACTCGTTTGACTCGTTTGACTCGTTTGACTCGTTTGACTCGTTTGACTCGTTTGACTCGTTTGACTCGTTTGACTCGTTTGACTCGTTTGACTCGTTTGACTCGTTTGACTCGTTTGACTCGTTTGACTCGTTTGACTCGTTTGACTCGTTTGACTCGTTTGACTCGTTTGACTCGTTTGACTCGTTTGACTCGTTTGACTCGTTTGACTCGTTTGACTCGTTTGACTCGTTTGACTCGTTTGACTCGTTTGACTCGTTTGACTCGTTTGACTCGTTTGACTCGTTTGACTCGTTTGACTCGTTTGACTCGTTTGACTCGTTTGACTCGTTTGACTCGTTTGACTCGTTTGACTCGTTTGACTCGTTTGACTCGTTTGACTCGTTTGACTCGTTTGACTCGTTTGACTCGTTTGACTCGTTTGACTCGTTTGACTCGTTTGACTCGTTTGACTCGTTTGACTCGTTTGACTCGTTTGACTCGTTTGACTCGTTTGACTCGTTTGACTCGTTTGACTCGTTTGACTCGTTTGACTCGTTTGACTCGTTTGACTCGTTTGACTCGTTTGGCTCGTTTGACTCGTTTGGCTCGTTTGGCTCGTTTGGCTCGTTTGGCTCGTTTGGCTCGTTTGGCTCGTTTGGCTCGTTTGGCTCGTTTGGCTCGTTTGGCTCGTTTGGCTCTTTTGGCTCGTTTGGCTCGTTTGGCTCGTTTGGCTCGTTTGGCTCGTTTGGCTCGTTTGGCTCGTTTGGCTCGTTTGGCTCGTTTGGCTCGTTTGGCTCGTTTGGCTCGTTTGGCTCGTTTGGCTCGTTTGGCTCGTTTGGCTCGTTTGGCTCGTTTGGCTCGTTTGGCTCGTTTGGCTCGTTTGGCTCGTTTGGCTCGTTTGGCTCGTTTGGCTCGATTGGCTCGTTTGGCTCGTTTGGCTCGTTTGGCTCGTTTGGCTCGTTTGGCTCGTTTGGCTCGTTTGGCTCGTTTGGCTCGTTTGGCTCGTTTGGCTCGTTTGGCTCGTTTGGCTCGTTTGGCTCGTTTGGCTCGTTTGGCTCGTTTGGCTCGTTTGGCTCGTTTGGCTCGTTTGGCTCGTTTGGCTCGTTTGGCTCGTTTGGCTCGTTTGGCTCGTTTGGCTCGTTTGGCTCGTTTGGCTCGTTTGGCTCGTTTGGCTCGTTTGGCTCGTTTGGCTCGTTTGGCTCGTTTGGCTCGTTTGGCTCGTTTGGCTCGTTTGGCTCGTTTGGCTCGTTTGGCTCGTTTGGCTCGTTTGGCTCGTTTGGCTCGTTTGGCTCGTTTGGCTCGTTTGGCTCGTTTGGCTCGTTTGGCTCGTTTGGCTCGTTTGACTCGTTTGGCTCGTTTGACTCGTTTGACTCGTTTGGCTCGTTTGAATCGTATGACTCGTTTGGCTCGTTTGGCTCGTTTGGCTCGTTTGACTCGTTTGACTCGTTTGACTCGTTTGACTCGTTTGACTCGTTTGGCTCGTTTGACTCGTTTGGCTCGTTTGACTCGTTTGACTCGTTTGACTCGTTTGACTCGTTTGACTCGTTTGACTCGTTTGACTCGTTTGACTCGTTTGACTCGTTTGACTCGTTTGACTCGTTTGGCTCGTTTGACTCGTTTGACTCGTTTGACTCGTTTGACTCGTTTGGCTCGTTTGACTCGTTTGACTCGTTTGACTCGTTTGACTCGTTTGACTCGTTTGACTCGTTTGACTCGTTTGACTCGTTTGACTCGTTTGACTCGTTTGACTCGTTTGACTCGTTTGACTCGTTTGACTCGTTTGACTCGTTTGACTCGTTTGACTCGTTTGACTCGTTTGACTCGTTTGACTCGTTTGACTCGTTTGACTCGTTTGACTCGTTTGACTCGTTTGACTCGTTTGACTCGTTTGACTCGTTTGACTCGTTTGACTCGTTTGACTCGTTTGACTCGTTTGACTCGTTTGACTCGTTTGACTCGTTTGACTCGTTTGACTCGTTTGACTCGTTTGACTCGTTTGACTCGTTTGACTCGTTTGACTCGTTTGACTCGTTTGACTCGTTTGACTCGTTTGACTCGTTTGACTCGTTTGACTCGTTTGACTCGTTTGACTCGTTTGACTCGTTTGACTCGTTTGACTCGTTTGACTCGTTTGACTCGTTTGACTCGTTTGACTCGTTTGACTCGTTTGACTCGTTTGACTCGTTTGACTCGTTTGACTCGTTTGACTCGTTTGACTCGTTTGACTCGTTTGACTCGTTTGACTCGTTTGGCTCGGTTGACTCGCTTGGCTCGCTTGGCTCGCTTGGCTCGCTTGGCTCGCTTGGCTCGCTTGGCTCGCTTGGCTCGCTTGGCTCGCTTGGCTCGCTTGGCTCGCTTGGCTCGGTTTGCTCGCTTGGCTCGCTTGGCTCGCTTGGCTCGCTTGGCTCGCTTGGCTCGTTTGGCTCGTTTGACTCGTTTGGCTCGTTTGACTCGTTTGACTCGTTTGACTCGTTTGACTCGTTTGACTCGTTTGACTCGGTTGACTCGCTTGGCTCGCTTGGCTCGCTTGGCTCGCTTGGCTCGCTTGGCTCGCTTGGCTCGCTTGGCTCGCTTGGCTCGCTTGGCTCGCTTGGCTCGCTTGGCTCGCTTGGCTCGCTTGGCTCGCTTGGCTCGCTTGGCTCGCTTGGCTCGCTTGGCTCGCTTGGCTCGCTTGGCTCGCTTGGCTCGCTTGGCTCGCTTGGCTCGCTTGGCTCGCTTGGCTCGCTTGGCTCGCTTGGCTCGCTTGGCTCGCTTGGCTCGCTTGGCTCGCTTGGCTCGCTTGGCTCGCTTGGCTCGCTTGGCTCGATTGGCTCGGTTGGCTCGCTTGGCTCGCTTGGCTCGCTTGGCTCGCTTGGCTCGCTTGGCTCGCTTGGCTCGTTTGGCTCGTTTGACTCGTTTGACTCGTTTGACACGTTTGACTCGTTTGACTCGTTTGACTCGTTTGACTCGTTTGACTCGTTTGACTCGTTTGACTCGTTTGACTCGTTTGACTCGTTTGACTCGTTTGACTCGTTTGACTCGTTTGGCTCGTTTGACTCGTTTGGCTCGTTTGACTCGTTTGACTCGTTTGACTCGTTTGACTCGTTTGACTCGTTTGACTCGTTTGACTCGTTTGACTCGTTTGACTCGTTTGACTCGTTTGACTCGTTTGACTCGTTTGACTCGTTTGACTCGTTTGACTCGTTTGACTCGTTTGACTCGTTTGACTCGTTTGACTCGTTTGACTCGTTTGACTCGTTTGACTCGTTTGACTCGTTTGACTCGTTTGACTCGTTTGACTCGTTTGACTCGTTTGACTCGTTTGACTCGTTTGACTCGTTTGACTCGTTTGACTCGTTTGACTCGTTTGACTCGTTTGACTCGCTTGACCCGATTGACTCGAGTAACTCGTTTGACTCGTTTGACTCGTTTGACTCGATTGACTCGTTTGACTCGTTTGACTCGTTTCACTCGTTTGACTCGTTTGACTCGTTTCACTCGTTTCACTCGTTTGACTCGATTGTCCTGTTCGACCCGTTTCACTCGTTTGACTCGTTTGACTCGTTTGACTTGTTTGACTCGTTTGACTCGTTTGGGTCGTTTGACTCGTTTGACTCGTTTGACTCGATTGTCCTGTTCGACCCGTTTCACACGTTCGACCCGTTTGACACGTTTGACTCGTTTGGCTCGTTTGGCTCGTTTGGATCGTTTGGCTCGTTTGGCTCGTTTGGCTCGTTTGGCTCGTTTGGCTCGTTTGGCTCGTTTGGCTCGTTTGGCTCGTTTGACTCGTTTGACTCGTTTGACTCGTTTGACTCGTTTGACTCGTTTGACTCGTTTGACTCGTTTGACTCGTTTGACTCGTTTGACTCGTTTGACTCGTTTGACTCGTTTGACTCGTTTGACTCGTTTGACTCGTTTGACTCGTTTGACTCGTTTGACTCGTTTGACTCGTTTGACTCGTTTGACTCGTTTGACTCGTTTGACTCGTTTGACTCGTTTGACTCGTTTGACTCGTTTGACTCGTTTGACTCGTTTGACTCGTTTGACTCGTTTGACTCGTTTGACTCGTTTGACTCGTTTGACTCGTTTGACTCGTTTGACTCGTTTGGCTCGTTTGACTCGTTTGGCTCGTTTGGCTCGTTTGGCTCGTTTGGCTCGTTTGGCTCGTTTGGCTCGTTTGGCTCGTTTGGCTCGTTTGGCTCGTTTGGCTCGTTTGGCTCTTTTGGCTCGTTTGGCTCGTTTGGCTCGTTTGGCTCGTTTGGCTCGTTTGGCTCGTTTGGCTCGTTTGGCTCGTTTGGCTCGTTTGGCTCGTTTGGCTCGTTTGGCTCGTTTGGCTCGTTTGGCTCGTTTGGCTCGTTTGGCTCGTTTGGCTCGTTTGGCTCGTTTGGCTCGTTTGGCTCGTTTGGCTCGTTTGGCTCGTTTGGCTCGTTTGGCTCGATTGGCTCGTTTGGCTCGTTTGGCTCGTTTGGCTCGTTTGGCTCGTTTGGCTCGTTTGGCTCGTTTGGCTCGTTTGGCTCGTTTGGCTCGTTTGGCTCGTTTGGCTCGTTTGGCTCGTTTGGCTCGTTTGGCTCGTTTGGCTCGTTTGGCTCGTTTGGCTCGTTTGGCTCGTTTGGCTCGTTTGGCTCGTTTGGCTCGTTTGGCTCGTTTGGCTCGTTTGGCTCGTTTGGCTCGTTTGGCTCGTTTGGCTCGTTTGGCTCGTTTGGCTCGTTTGGCTCGTTTGGCTCGTTTGGCTCGTTTGGCTCGTTTGGCTCGTTTGGCTCGTTTGGCTCGTTTGGCTCGTTTGGCTCGTTTGGCTCGTTTGGCTCGTTTGGCTCGTTTGGCTCGTTTGGCTCGTTTGGCTCGTTTGGCTCGTTTGGCTCGTTTGGCTCGTTTGACTCGTTTGGCTCGTTTGACTCGTTTGACTCGTTTGGCTCGTTTGACTCGTTTGGCTCGTTTGAATCGTATGACTCGTTTGGCTCGTTTGGCTCGTTTGGCTCGTTTGACTCGTTTGACTCGTTTGACTCGTTTGACTCGTTTGACTCGTTTGGCTCGTTTGACTCGTTTGGCTCGTTTGACTCGTTTGACTCGTTTGACTCGTTTGACTCGTTTGACTCGTTTGACTCGTTTGACTCGTTTGACTCGTTTGACTCGTTTGACTCGTTTGACTCGTTTGGCTCGTTTGACTCGTTTGACTCGTTTGACTCGTTTGACTCGTTTGGCTCGTTTGACTCGTTTGACTCGTTTGACTCGTTTGACTCGTTTGACTCGTTTGACTCGTTTGACTCGTTTGACTCGTTTGACTCGTTTGACTCGTTTGACTCGTTTGACTCGTTTGACTCGTTTGACTCGTTTGACTCGTTTGACTCGTTTGACTCGTTTGACTCGTTTGACTCGTTTGACTCGTTTGACTCGTTTGACTCGTTTGACTCGTTTGACTCGTTTGACTCGTTTGACTCGTTTGACTCGTTTGACTCGTTTGACTCGTTTGACTCGTTTGACTCGTTTGACTCGTTTGACTCGTTTGACTCGTTTGACTCGTTTGACTCGTTTGACTCGTTTGACTCGTTTGACTCGTTTGACTCGTTTGACTCGTTTGACTCGTTTGACTCGTTTGACTCGTTTGACTCGTTTGACTCGTTTGACTCGTTTGACTCGTTTGACTCGTTTGACTCGTTTGACTCGTTTGACTCGTTTGACTCGTTTGACTCGTTTGACTCGTTTGACTCGTTTGACTCGTTTGACTCGTTTGACTCGTTTGACTCGTTTGACTCGTTTGACTCGTTTGACTCGTTTGACTCGTTTGACTCGTTTGACTCGGTTGACTCGCTTGGCTCGCTTGGCTCGCTTGGCTCGCTTGGCTCGCTTGGCTCGCTTGGCTCGCTTGGCTCGCTTGGCTCGCTTGGCTCGCTTGGCTCGCTTGGCTCGGTTTGCTCGCTTGGCTCGCTTGGCTCGCTTGGCTCGCTTGGCTCGCTTGGCTCGTTTGGCTCGTTTGACTCGTTTGGCTCGTTTGACTCGTTTGACTCGTTTGACTCGTTTGACTCGTTTGACTCGTTTGACTCGGTTGACTCGCTTGGCTCGCTTGGCTCGCTTGGCTCGCTTGGCTCGCTTGGCTCGCTTGGCTCGCTTGGCTCGCTTGGCTCGCTTGGCTCGCTTGGCTCGCTTGGCTCGCTTGGCTCGCTTGGCTCGCTTGGCTCGCTTGGCTCGCTTGGCTCGCTTGGCTCGCTTGGCTCGCTTGGCTCGCTTGGCTCGCTTGGCTCGCTTGGCTCGCTTGGCTCGCTTGGCTCGCTTGGCTCGCTTGGCTCGCTTGGCTCGCTTGGCTCGCTTGGCTCGCTTGGCTCGCTTGGCTCGCTTGGCTCGCTTGGCTCGATTGGCTCGGTTGGCTCGCTTGGCTCCCTTGGCTCGCTTGGCTCGCTTGGCTCGCTTGGCTCGCTTGGCTCGTTTGGCTCGTTTGGCTCGTTTGACTCGTTTGACACGTTTGACTCGTTTGACTCGTTTGACTCGTTTGACTCGTTTGACTCGTTTGACTCGTTTGACTCGTTTGACTCGTTTGACTCGTTTGACTCGTTTGACTCGTTTGACTCGTTTGGCTCGTTTGACTCGTTTGGCTCGTTTGACTCGTTTGACTCGTTTGACTCGTTTGACTCGTTTGACTCGTTTGACTCGTTTGACTCGTTTGACTCGTTTGACTCGTTTGACTCGTTTGACTCGTTTGACTCGTTTGACTCGTTTGACTCGTTTGACTCGTTTGACTCGTTTGACTCGTTTGACTCGTTTGACTCGTTTGACTCGTTTGACTCGTTTGACTCGTTTGACTCGTTTGACTCGTTTGACTCGTTTGACTCGTTTGACTCGTTTGACTCGTTTGACTCGTTTGACTCGTTTGACTCGTTTGACTCGTTTGACTCGTTTGACTCGTTTGACTCGTTTGACTCGCTTGACCCGATTGACTCGAGTAACTCGTTTGACTCGTTTGACTCGTTTGACTCGATTGACTCGTTTGACTCGTTTGACTCGTTTCACTCGTTTGACTCGTTTGACTCGTTTCACTCGTTTCACTCGTTTGACTCGATTGTCCTGTTCGACCCGTTTCACTCGTTTGACTCGTTTGACTCGTTTGACTTGTTTGACTCGTTTGACTCGTTTGGGTCGTTTGACTCGTTTGACTCGTTTGACTCGATTGTCCTGTTCGACCCGTTTCACACGTTCGACCCGTTTGACACGTTTGACTCGTTTGGCTCGTTTGGCTCGTTTGGATCGTTTGGCTCGTTTGGCTCGTTTGGCTCGTTTGGCTCGTTTGGCTCGTTTGGCTCGTTTGGCTCGTTTGGCTCGTTTGACTCGTTTGACTCGTTTGACTCGTTTGACTCGTTTGACTCGTTTGACTCGTTTGACTCGTTTGACTCGTTTGACTCGTTTGACTCGTTTGACTCGTTTGACTCGTTTGACTCGTTTGACTCGTTTGACTCGCTTGACCCGATTGACTCGAGTAACTCGTTTGACTCGTTTGACTCGTTTGACTCGATTGACTCGTTTCACTCGTTTGACTCGTTTTACTCGTTTCACTCGTTTCACTCGTTTCACTCGTTTGACTCGATTGTCCTGTTCGACCCGTTTCACTCGTTTGACTCGTTTGACTCGTTTGACTCGTTTGACTCGTTTGACTCGTTTGACTCGTTTGACTCGTTTGACTCGTTTGACTCGTTTGACTCGTTTGACTCGTTTGACTCGTTTGACTCGTTTGACTCGTTTGACTCGTTTGACTCGTTTGACTCGTTTGACTCGTTTGACTCGTTTGACTCGTTTGACTCGTTTGACTCGTTTGACTCGTTTGACTCGTTTGACTCGTTTGACTCGTTTGACTCGTTTGACTCGTTTGACTCGTTTGACTCGTTTGACTCGTTTGACTCGTTTGACTCGTTTGGCTCGTTTGACTCGTTTGGCTCGTTTGGCTCGTTTGGCTCGTTTGGCTCGTTTGGCTCGTTTGGCTCGTTTGGCTCGTTTGGCTCGTTTGGCTCGTTTGGCTCGTTTGGCTCTTTTGGCTCGTTTGGCTCGTTTGGCTCGTTTGGCTCGTTTGGCTCGTTTGGCTCGTTTGGCTCGTTTGGCTCGTTTGGCTCGTTTGGCTCGTTTGGCTCGTTTGGCTCGTTTGGCTCGTTTGGCTCGTTTGGCTCGTTTGGCTCGTTTGGCTCGTTTGGCTCGTTTGGCTCGTTTGGCTCGTTTGGCTCGTTTGGCTCGTTTGGCTCGTTTGGCTCGATTGGCTCGTTTGGCTCGTTTGGCTCGTTTGGCTCGTTTGGCTCGTTTGGCTCGTTTGGCTCGTTTGGCTCGTTTGGCTCGTTTGGCTCGTTTGGCTCGTTTGGCTCGTTTGGCTCGTTTGGCTCGTTTGGCTCGTTTGGCTCGTTTGGCTCGTTTGGCTCGTTTGGCTCGTTTGGCTCGTTTGGCTCGTTTGGCTCGTTTGGCTCGTTTGGCTCGTTTGGCTCGTTTGGCTCGTTTGGCTCGTTTGGCTCGTTTGGCTCGTTTGGCTCGTTTGGCTCGTTTGGCTCGTTTGGCTCGTTTGGCTCGTTTGGCTCGTTTGGCTCGTTTGGCTCGTTTGGCTCGTTTGGCTCGTTTGGCTCGTTTGGCTCGTTTGGCTCGTTTGGCTCGTTTGGCTCGTTTGACTCGTTTGACTCGTTTGACTCGTTTGACTCGTTTGGCTCGTTTGACTCGTTTGGCTCGTTTGACTCGTTTGACTCGTTTGACTCGTTTGACTCGTTTGGCTCGTTTGACTCGTTTGACTCGTTTGACTCGTTTGACTCGTTTGACTCGTTTGACTCGTTTGACTCGTTTGACTCGTTTGACTCGTTTGACTCGTTTGACTCGTTTGACTCGTTTGACTCGTTTGACTCGTTTGACTCGTTTGACTCGTTTGACTCGTTTGACTCGTTTGACTCGTTTGACTCGTTTGACTCGTTTGACTCGTTTGACTCGTTTGACTCGTTTGACTCGTTTGACTCGTTTGACTCGTTTGACTCGTTTGACTCGTTTGACTCGTTTGACTCGTTTGACTCGTTTGACTCGTTTGACTCGTTTGACTCGTTTGACTCGTTTGACTCGTTTGACTCGTTTGACTCGTTTGACTCGTTTGACTCGTTTGACTCGTTTGACTCGTTTGACTCGTTTGACTCGTTTGACTCGTTTGACTCGTTTGACTCGTTTGACTCGTTTGACTCGTTTGACTCGTTTGACTCGTTTGACTCGTTTGACTCGTTTGACTCGTTTGACTCGTTTGACTCGTTTGACTCGTTTGACTCGTTTGACTCGTTTGACTCGTTTGACTCGTTTGACTCGTTTGACTCGTTTGACTCGTTTGACTCGTTTGACTCGTTTGACTCGGTTGACTCGCTTGGCTCGCTTGGCTCGCTTGGCTCGCTTGGCTCGCTTGGCTCGCTTGGCTCGCTTGGCTCGCTTGGCTCGCTTGGCTCGCTTGGCTCGCTTGGCTCGGTTTGCTCGCTTGGCTCGCTTGGCTCGCTTGGCTCGCTTGGCTCGCTTGGCTCGTTTGGCTCGTTTGACTCGTTTGGCTCGTTTGACTCGTTTGACTCGTTTGACTCGTTTGACTCGTTTGACTCGTTTGACTCGGTTGACTCGCTTGGCTCGCTTGGCTCGCTTGGCTCGCTTGGCTCGCTTGGCTCGCTTGGCTCGCTTGGCTCGCTTGGCTCGCTTGGCTCGCTTGGCTCGCTTGGCTCGCTTGGCTCGCTTGGCTCGCTTGGCTCGCTTGGCTCGCTTGGCTCGCTTGGCTCGCTTGGCTCGCTTGGCTCGCTTGGCTCGCTTGGCTCGCTTGGCTCGCTTGGCTCGCTTGGCTCGCTTGGCTCGCTTGGCTCGCTTGGCTCGCTTGGCTCGCTTGGCTCGCTTGGCTCGCTTGGCTCGATTGGCTCGGTTGGCTCGCTTGGCTCCCTTGGCTCGCTTGGCTCGCTTGGCTCGCTTGGCTCGCTTGGCTCGTTTGGCTCGTTTGGCTCGTTTGACTCGTTTGACACGTTTGACTCGTTTGACTCGTTTGACTCGTTTGACTCGTTTGACTCGTTTGACTCGTTTGACTCGTTTGACTCGTTTGACTCGTTTGACTCGTTTGACTCGTTTGACTCGTTTGGCTCGTTTGACTCGTTTGGCTCGTTTGACTCGTTTGACTCGTTTGACTCGTTTGACTCGTTTGACTCGTTTGACTCGTTTGACTCGTTTGACTCGTTTGACTCGTTTGACTCGTTTGACTCGTTTGACTCGTTTGACTCGTTTGACTCGTTTGACTCGTTTGACTCGTTTGACTCGTTTGACTCGTTTGACTCGTTTGACTCGTTTGACTCGTTTGACTCGTTTGACTCGTTTGACTCGTTTGACTCGTTTGACTCGTTTGACTCGTTTGACTCGTTTGACTCGTTTGACTCGTTTGACTCGTTTGACTCGTTTGACTCGTTTGACTCGTTTGACTCGTTTGACTCGTTTGACTCGTTTGACTCGTTTGACTCGTTTGACTCGTTTGACTCGTTTGACTCGTTTGACTCGTTTGACTCGTTTGACTCGTTTGACTCGTTTGACTCGTTTGACTCGTTTGACTCGTTTGACTCGTTTGACTCGTTTGACTCGTTTGACTCGTTTGGCTCGTTTGGCTCGTTTGGCTCGTTTGGCTCGTTTGGCTCGTTTGGCTCGTTTGGCTCGTTTGACTCGTTTGACTCGTTTGACTCGTTTGACTCGTTTGACTCGTTTGACTCGTTTGACTCGTTTGACTCGTTTGACTCGTTTGACTCGTTTGACTCGTTTGACTCGTTTGACTCGTTTGACTCGTTTGACTCGTTTGACTCGTTTGACTCGTTTGACTCGTTTGACTCGTTTGACTCGTTTGACTCGTTTGACTCGTTTGACTCGTTTGACTCGTTTGACTCGTTTGACTCGTTTGACTCGTTTGACTCGTTTGACTCGGTTGACTCGTTTGGCTCGTTTGGCTCGTTTGGCTCGTTTGGCTCGTTTGGCTCGTTTGACTCGATTGTCCTGTTCGACCCGTTTCACTCGTTTAACTCGTTTCACTCGTTTGACTCGTTTGACTCGTTTGACTCGTTTGACTCGTTTGACTCGTTTGACTCGTTTGACTCGGTTGACTCGCTTGGCTCGCTTGGCTCGCTTGGCTCGCTTGGCTCGCTTGGCTCGCTTGGCTCGCTTGGCTCGCTTGGCTCGCTTGGCTCGCTTGGCTCGCTTGGCTCGCTTGGCTCGCTTGGCTCGCTTGGCTCGCTTGGCTCGCTTGGCTCGCTTGGCTCGCTTGGCTCGCTTGGCTCGCTTGGCTCGCTTGGCTCGCTTGGCTCGCTTGGCTCGCTTGGCTCGCTTGGCTCGCTTGGCTCGCTTGGCTCGCTTGGCTCGCTCGGCTCGCTTGGCTCGCTCGGCTCGCTCGGCTCGCTCGGCTCGCTCGGCTCGCTCGGCTCGCTCGGCTCGCTTGGCTCGCTTGGCTCGCTTGGCTCGTTTGACTCGTTTGGCTCGTTTGACTCGTTTGACTCGTTTGACTCGTTTGACTCGTTTGACTCGTTTGACTCGTTTGGCTCGTTTGACTCGTTTGACTCGTTTGACTCGTTTGACTCGTTTGACTCGTTTGGCTCGGTTGACTCGCTTGGCTCGCTTGGCTCGCTTGGCTCGCTTGGCTCGCTTGGCTCGCTTGGCTCGCTTGGCTCGCTTGGCTCGCTTGGCTCGCTTGGCTCGCTTGGCTCGCTTGGCTCGCTTGGCTCGCTTGGCTCGCTTGGCTCGCTTGGCTCGCTTGGCTCGCTTGGCTCGCTTGGCTCGCTTGGCTCGCTTGGCTCGCTTGGCTCGCTTGGCTCGCTTGGCTCGCTTGGCTCGCTTGGCTCGCTTGGCTCGCTTGGCTCGCTTGGCTCGCTTGGCTCGCTCGGCTCGCTCGGCTCGCTCGGCTCGCTCGGCTCGCTCGGCTCGCTCGGCTCGCTCGGCTCGCTCGGCTCGCTCGGCTCGCTTGGCTCGCTCGGCTCGCTTGGCTCGTTTGACTCGTTTGGCTCGTTTGACTCGTTTGACTCGTTTGACTCGTTTGACTCGTTTGACTCGTTTGACTCGTTTGACTCGTTTGACTCGTTTGACTCGTTTGACTCGTTTGACTCGTTTGACTCGTTTGACTCGTTTGACTCGTTTGACTCGTTTGACTCGTTTGACTCGTTTGACTCGTTTGACTCGTTTGACTCGTTTGACTCGTTTGACTCGTTTGACTCGTTTGACTCGTTTGACTCGTTTGACTCGTTTGGCTCGTTTGGCTCGTTTGGCTCGTTTGGCTCGTTTGGCTCGTTTGGCTCGTTTGGCTCGTTTGGCTCGTTTGACTCGTTTGACTCGTTTGACTCGTTTGACTCGTTTGACTCGTTTGACTCGTTTGACTCGTTTGACTCGTTTGACTCGTTTGACTCGTTTGACTCGTTTGACTCGTTTGACTCGTTTGACTCGTTTGACTCGTTTGACTCGTTTGACTCGTTTGACTCGTTTGACTCGTTTGACTCGTTTGACTCGTTTGACTCGTTTGACTCGTTTGACTCGTTTGACTCGTTTGACTCGTTTGACTCGTTTGACTCGTTTGACTCGTTTGACTCGTTTGACTCGTTTGACTCGTTTGACTCGTTTGACTCGTTTGACTCGTTTGACTCGTTTGACTCGTTTGACTCGTTTGACTCGTTTGACTCGGTTGACTCGTTTGGCTCGTTTGGCTCGTTTGGCTCGTTTGGCTCGTTTGGCTCGTTTGACTCGATTGTCCTGTTCGACCCGTTTCACTCGTTTAACTCGTTTCACTCGTTTGACTCGTTTGACTCGTTTGACTCGTTTGACTCGTTTGACTCGTTTGACTCGTTTGACTCGGTTGACTCGCTTGGCTCGCTTGGCTCGCTTGGCTCGCTTGGCTCGCTTGGCTCGCTTGGCTCGCTTGGCTCGCTTGGCTCGCTTGGCTCGCTTGGCTCGCTTGGCTCGCTTGGCTCGCTTGGCTCGCTTGGCTCGCTTGGCTCGCTTGGCTCGCTTGGCTCGCTTGGCTCGCTTGGCTCGCTTGGCTCGCTTGGCTCGCTTGGCTCGCTTGGCTCGCTTGGCTCGCTTGGCTCGCTCGGCTCGCTTGGCTCGCTCGGCTCGCTCGGCTCGCTCGGCTCGCTCGGCTCGCTCGGCTCGCTCGGCTCGCTTGGCTCGCTCGGCTCGCTTGGCTCGTTTGGCTCGTTTGGCTCGTTTGACTCGTTTGACTCGTTTGACTCGTTTGACTCGTTTGACTCGTTTGACTCGTTTGACTCGTTTGACTCGTTTGGCTCGTTTGACTCGTTTGACTCGTTTGACTCGTTTGACTCGTTTGACTCGTTTGGCTCGTTTGGCTCGTTTGACTCGTTTGGCTCGTTTGACTCGTTTGACTCGTTTGACTCGTTTGACTCGTTTGACTCGTTTGACTCGTTTGACTCGTTTGACTCGTTTGACTCGTTTGACTCGTTTGACTCGTTTGACTCGTTTGACTCGTTTGACTCGTTTGACTCGTTTGACTCGTTTGACTCGTTTGACTCGTTTGACTCGTTTGACTCGTTTGACTCGTTTGACTCGTTTGACTCGTTTGACTCGTTTGACTCGTTTGACTCGTTTGACTCGTTTGACTCGTTTGACTCGTTTGACTCGTTTGACTCGTTTGACTCGTTTGACTCGTTTGACTCGTTTGACTCGGTTGACTCGCTTGGCTCGCTTGGCTCGCTTGGCTCGCTTGGCTCGCTTGGCTCGCTTGGCTCGCTTGGCTCGCTTGGCTCGCTTGGCTCGCTTGGCTCGCTTGACTCGTTTGACTCGTTTGACTCGGTTGACTCGCTTGGCTCGCTTGGCTCGCTTGGCTCGCTTGGCTCGCTTGGCTCGCTTGGCTCGCTTGGCTCGCTTGGCTCGCTCGGCTCGCTCGGCTCGCTCGGCTCGCTCGGCTCGCTCGGCTCGCTTGGCTCGCTTGGCTCGCTTGGCTCGTTTGACTCGTTTGGCTCGTTTGACTCGTTTGACTCGTTTGACTCGTTTGACTCGTTTGACTCGTTTGACTCGTTTGGCTCGTTTGACTCGTTTGACTCGTTTGACTCGTTTGACTCGTTTGACTCGTTTGACTCGGTTGACTCGCTTGGCTCGCTTGGCTCGCTTGGCTCGCTTGGCTCGCTTGGCTCGCTTGGCTCGCTTGGCTCGCTTGGCTCGCTTGGCTCGCTTGGCTCGCTTGGCTCGCTTGGCTCGCTTGGCTCGCTTGGCTCGCTTGGCTCGCTTGGCTCGCTTGGCTCGCTTGGCTCGCTTGGCTCGCTTGGCTCGCTTGGCTCGCTTGGCTCGCTCGGCTCGCTCGGCTCGCTCGGCTCGCTCGGCTCGCTCGGCTCGCTCGGCTCGCTTGGCTCGCTTGGCTCGCTTGGCTCGTTTGACTCGTTTGGCTCGTTTGACTCGTTTGACTCGTTTGACTCGTTTGACTCGTTTGACTCGTTTGACTCGTTTGGCTCGTTTGACTCGTTTGACTCGTTTGACTCGTTTGACTCGTTTGACTCGTTTGACTCGGTTGACTCGCTTGGCTCGCTTGGCTCGCTTGGCTCGCTTGGCTCGCTTGGCTCGCTTGGCTCGCTTGGCTCGCTTGGCTCGCTTGGCTCGCTTGGCTCGCTTGGCTCGCTTGGCTCGCTTGGCTCGCTTGGCTCGCTTGGCTCGCTTGGCTCGCTTGGCTCGCTTGGCTCGCTTGGCTCGCTTGGCTCGCTTGGCTCGCTTGGCTCGCTTGGCTCGCTTGGCTCGCTTGGCTCGCTTGGCTCGCTTGGCTCGCTTGGCTCGCTTGGCTCGCTTGGCTCGCTTGGCTCCCTTGGCTCGCTTGGCTCGCTTGGCTCGCTTGGCTCGCTTGGCTCGCTTGGCTCGCTTGGCTCGTTTGGCTCGTTTGGCTCGTTTGACTCGTTTGACTCGTTTGACTCGTTTGACTCGTTTGACTCGTTTGACTCGTTTGACTCGTTTGACTCGTTTGACTCGTTTGACTCGTTTGACTCGTTTGACTCGTTTGACTCGTTTGACTCGTTTGACTCGTTTGACTCGTTTGACTCGTTTGACTCGTTTGACTCGTTTGACTCGTTTGACTCGTTTGACTCGTTTGACTCGTTTGACTCGTTTGACTCGTTTGACTCGTTTGACTCGTTTGACTCGTTTGACTCGTTTGACTCGTTTGACTCGTTTGACTCGTTTGACTCGTTTGACTCGTTTGACTCGTTTGACTCGTTTGACTCGTTTGACTCGTTTGACTCGTTTGACTCGTTTGGCTCGTTTGACTCGTTTGGCTCGTTTGACTCGTTTGGCTCGTTTGACTCGTTTGACTCGTTTGACTCGTTTGACTCGTTTGACTCGTTTGACTCGTTTGACTCGTTTGACTCGTTTGGCTCGTTTGGCTCGTTTGGCTCGTTTGGCTCGTTTGGCTCGTTTGGCTCGTTTGGCTCGTTTGACTCGTTTGACTCGTTTGACTCGTTTGACTCGTTTGACTCGTTTGACTCGTTTGACTCGTTTGACTCGTTTGACTCGTTTGACTCGTTTGACTCGTTTGACTCGTTTGACTCGTTTGACTCGTTTGACTCGTTTGACTCGTTTGACTCGTTTGACTCGTTTGACTCGTTTGACTCGTTTGACTCGTTTGACTCGTTTGACTCGTTTGACTCGTTTGACTCGTTTGACTCGTTTGACTCGTTTGACTCGTTTGACTCGTTTGACTCGTTTGACTCGTTTGACTCGTTTGACTCGTTTGACTCGGTTGACTCGTTTGGCTCGTTTGGCTCGTTTGGCTCGTTTGGCTCGTTTGGCTCGTTTGACTCGATTGTCCTGTTCGACCCGTTTCACTCGTTTAACTCGTTTCACTCGTTTGACTCGTTTGACTCGTTTGACTCGTTTGACTCGTTTGACTCGTTTGACTCGTTTGACTCGTTTGACTCGGTTGACTCGCTTGGCTCGCTTGGCTCGCTTGGCTCGCTTGGCTCGCTTGGCTCGCTTGGCTCGCTTGGCTCGCTTGGCTCGCTTGGCTCGCTTGGCTCGCTTGGCTCGCTTGGCTCGCTTGGCTCGCTTGGCTCGCTTGGCTCGCTTGGCTCGCTTGGCTCGCTTGGCTCGCTTGGCTCGCTTGGCTCGCTTGGCTCGCTTGGCTCGCTCGGCTCGCTCGGCTCGCTCGGCTCGCTCGGCTCGCTCGGCTCGCTCGGCTCGCTCGGCTCGCTTGGCTCGCTTGGCTCGCTTGGCTCGTTTGACTCGTTTGGCTCGTTTGACTCGTTTGACTCGTTTGACTCGTTTGACTCGTTTGACTCGTTTGACTCGTTTGACTCGTTTGACTCGTTTGGCTCGTTTGACTCGTTTGACTCGTTTGACTCGTTTGACTCGTTTGACTCGTTTGACTCGGTTGACTCGCTTGGCTCGCTTGGCTCGCTTGGCTCGCTTGGCTCGCTTGGCTCGCTTGGCTCGCTTGGCTCGCTTGGCTCGCTTGGCTCGCTTGGCTCGCTTGGCTCGCTTGGCTCGCTTGGCTCGCTTGGCTCGCTTGGCTCGCTTGGCTCGCTTGGCTCGCTTGGCTCGCTTGGCTCGCTTGGCTCGCTTGGCTCGCTTGGCTCGCTTGGCTCGCTTGGCTCGCTTGGCTCGCTTGGCTCGCTTGGCTCGCTTGGCTCGCTTGGCTCGATTGGCTCGGTTGGCTCGCTTGGCTCCCTTGGCTCGCTTGGCTCGCTTGGCTCGCTTGGCTCGCTTGGCTCGTTTGGCTCGTTTGGCTCGTTTGACTCGTTTGACACGTTTGACTCGTTTGACTCGTTTGACTCGTTTGACTCGTTTGACTCGTTTGACTCGTTTGGCTCGTTTGACTCGTTTGGCTCGTTTGACTCGTTTGACTCGTTTGACTCGTTTGACTCGTTTGACTCGTTTGACTCGTTTGACTCGTTTGACTCGTTTGACTCGTTTGACTCGTTTGACTCGTTTGACTCGTTTGACTCGTTTGACTCGTTTGACTCGTTTGACTCGTTTGACTCGTTTGACTCGTTTGACTCGTTTGACTCGTTTGACTCGTTTGACTCGTTTGACTCGTTTGACTCGTTTGACTCGTTTGACTCGTTTGACTCGTTTGACTCGTTTGACTCGTTTGACTCGTTTGACTCGTTTGACTCGTTTGACTCGTTTGACTCGTTTGACTCGTTTGACTCGTTTGACTCGTTTGACTCGTTTGACTCGTTTGACTCGTTTGACTCGTTTGACTCGTTTGACTCGTTTGACTCGTTTGACTCGTTTGACTCGTTTGACTCGTTTGACTCGTTTGACTCGTTTGACTCGTTTGACTCGTTTGACTCGTTTGACTCGTTTGACTCGTTTGGCTCGTTTGGCTCGTTTGGCTCGTTTGGCTCGTTTGGCTCGTTTGGCTCGTTTGACTCGTTTGACTCGTTTGACTCGTTTGACTCGTTTGACTCGTTTGACTCGTTTGACTCGTTTGACTCGTTTGACTCGTTTGACTCGTTTGACTCGTTTGACTCGTTTGACTCGTTTGACTCGTTTGACTCGTTTGACTCGTTTGACTCGTTTGACTCGTTTGACTCGTTTGACTCGTTTGACTCGTTTGACTCGTTTGACTCGTTTGACTCGTTTGACTCGTTTGACTCGTTTGACTCGTTTGACTCGTTTGACTCGTTTGACTCGTTTGACTCGTTTGACTCGTTTGACTCGTTTGACTCGTTTGACTCGTTTGACTCGGTTGACTCGTTTGGCTCGTTTGGCTCGTTTGGCTCGTTTGGCTCGTTTGGCTCGTTTGGCTCGTTTGACTCGATTGTCCTGTTCGACCCGTTTCACTCGTTTAACTCGTTTCACTCGTTTGACTCGTTTGACTCGTTTGACTCGTTTGACTCGTTTGACTCGTTTGACTCGTTTGACTCGGTTGACTCGCTTGGCTCGCTTGGCTCGCTTGGCTCGCTTGGCTCGCTTGGCTCGCTTGGCTCGCTTGGCTCGCTTGGCTCGCTTGGCTCGCTTGGCTCGCTTGGCTCGCTTGGCTCGCTTGGCTCGCTTGGCTCGCTTGGCTCGCTTGGCTCGCTTGGCTCGCTTGGCTCGCTTGGCTCGCTTGGCTCGCTTGGCTCGCTTGGCTCGCTTGGCTCGCTTGGCTCGCTCGGCTCGCTCGGCTCGCTCGGCTCGCTCGGCTCGCTCGGCTCGCTCGGCTCGCTTGGCTCGCTTGGCTCGCTTGGCTCGTTTGACTCGTTTGGCTCGTTTGACTCGTTTGACTCGTTTGACTCGTTTGACTCGTTTGACTCGTTTGACTCGTTTGACTCGTTTGACTCGTTTGACTCGTTTGACTCGTTTGGCTCGTTTGACTCGTTTGACTCGTTTGACTCGTTTGACTCGTTTGACTCGTTTGGCTCGTTTGACTCGTTTGGCTCGTTTGACTCGTTTGACTCGTTTGACTCGTTTGACTCGTTTGACTCGTTTGACTCGTTTGACTCGTTTGACTCGTTTGACTCGTTTGACTCGTTTGACTCGTTTGACTCGTTTGACTCGTTTGACTCGTTTGACTCGTTTGACTCGTTTGACTCGTTTGACTCGTTTGACTCGTTTGACTCGTTTGACTCGTTTGACTCGTTTGACTCGTTTGACTCGTTTGACTCGTTTGACTCGTTTGACTCGTTTGACTCGTTTGACTCGGTTGACTCGCTTGGCTCGCTTGGCTCGCTTGGCTCGCTTGGCTCGCTTGGCTCGCTTGGCTCGCTTGGCTCGCTTGGCTCGCTTGGCTCGCTTGGCTCGCTTGGCTCGCTTGGCTCGCTTGGCTCGCTTGGCTCGCTTGGCTCGCTTGGCTCGCTTGGCTCGCTTGGCTCGCTTGGCTCGCTTGGCTCGCTCGGCTCGCTTGGCTCGCTCGGCTCGCTTGGCTCGCTCGGCTCGCTCGGCTCGCTCGGCTCGCTTGGCTCGCTTGGCTCGCTTGGCTCGTTTGACTCGTTTGGCTCGTTTGACTCGTTTGGCTCGTTTGACTCGTTTGACTCGTTTGACTCGTTTGACTCGTTTGACTCGTGTGACTCGTTTGACTCGTTTGACTCGTTTGACTCGTTTGACTCGTTTGACTCGTTTGACTCGTTTGACTCGTTTCACTCGTTTCACTCGTTTCACTCGATTGTCCTGTTCGACCCGTTTCACTCGTTTGACTCGTTTCACTCGTTTGACTCGTTTGACTCGTTTGACTCGTTTGGGTCGTTTGACTCGTTTCACTCGTTTGACCCGATTGTCCTGTTCGACCCGTTTCACTCGTTCGACCCGTTTGACACGTTTGACTCGTTTGGCTCGTTTGGCTCGCTTGGCTCGCTTGGCTCGCTTGGCTCGCTTGGCTCGCTTGGCTCGCTTGGCTCGCTTGGCTCGCTTGGCTCGCTTGGCTCGCTTGGCTCGCTTGGCTCGCTTGGCTCGCTTGGCTCGCTTGGCTCGCTTGGCTCGCTTGGCTCGCTTGGCTCGCTTGGCTCGCTTGGCTCGCTTGGCTCGCTTGGCTCGCTTGGCTCGCTTGGCTCGCTTGGCTCGCTTGGCTCGCTTGGCTCGCTTGGCTCGCTTGGCTCGCTTGGCTCGCTTGGCTCGCTTGGCTCGCTTGGCTCGCTTGGCTCGCTTGGCTCGCTTGGCTCGCTTGGCTCGATTGGCTCGGTTGGCTCGCTTGGCTCCCTTGGCTCGCTTGGCTCGTTTGACTCGTTTGACTCGTTTGACTCGTTTGACTCGTTTGACTCGTTTGACTCGTTTGACTCGTTTGACTCGTTTGACTCGTTTGGCTCGTTTGACTCGTTTGACTCGTTTGACTCGTTTGACTCGTTTGGCTCGTTTGACTCGTTTGAATCGTATGACTCGTTTGGCTCGTTTGGCTCGTTTGGCTCGTTTGACTCGTTTGGCTCGTTTGACTCGTTTGACTCGTTTGACTCGTTTGACTCGTTTGACTCGTTTGGCTCGTTTGACTCGTTTGGCTCGTTTGACTCGTTTGACTCGTTTGACTCGTTTCACTCGTTTGACTCGTTTGACTCGTTTGACTCGTTTGGCTCGTTTGACTCGTTTGACTCGTTTGACTCGTTTGACTCGTTTGACTCGTTTGGCTCGTTTGACTCGTTTGGCTCGTTTGACTCGTTTGGCTCGTTTGACTCGTTTGGCTCGTTTGACTCGTTTGACTCGTTTGACTCGTTTGACTCGTTTGACTCGTTTGACTCGTTTGACTCGTTTGACTCGGTTGACTCGCTTGGCTCGCTTGGCTCGCTTGGCTCGCTTGGCTCGCTTGGCTCGCTTGGCTCGCTTGGCTCGCTTGGCTCGCTTGGCTCGGTTTGCTCGCTTGGCTCGTTTGACTCGTTTGGCTCGTTTGACTCGTTTGACTCGTTTGACTCGTTTGACTCGTTTGACTCGTTTGGCTCGGTTGACTCGCTTGGCTCGCTTGGCTCGCTTGGCTCGCTTGGCTCGCTTGGCTCGCTTGGCTCGCTTGGCTCGCTTGGCTCGCTTGGCTCGCTTGGCTCGCTTGGCTCGCTTGGCTCGCTTGGCTCGCTTGGCTCGCTTGGCTCGCTTGGCTCGCTTGGCTCGCTTGGCTCGCTTGGCTCGCTTGGCTCGCTTGGCTCGCTTGGCTCGCTTGGCTCGCTTGGCTCGCTTGGCTCGATTGGCTCGGTTGGCTCGCTTGGCTCCCTTGGCTCGCTTGGCTCGTTTGACTCGTTTGACTCGTTTGACTCGTTTGACTCGTTTGACTCGTTTGACTCGTTTGACTCGTTTGGCTCGTTTGACTCGTTTGAATCGTATGACTCGTTTGGCTCGTTTGGCTCGTTTGGCTCGTTTGACTCGTTTGGCTCGTTTGACTCGTTTGACTCGTTTGACTCGTTTGACTCGTTTGACTCGTTTGGCTCGTTTGACTCGTTTGGCTCGTTTGACTCGTTTGACTCGTTTGACTCGTTTGACTCGTTTGACTCGTTTGACTCGTTTGACTCGTTTGACTCGTTTGACTCGTTTGGCTCGTTTGACTCGTTTGACTCGTTTGACTGGTTTGACTCGTTTGACTCGTTTGACTCGTTTGGCTCGTTTGACTCGTTTGGCTCGTTTGACTCGTTTGGCTCGTTTGACTCGTTTGACTCGTTTGACTCGTTTGACTCGTTTGACTCGTTTGACTCGTTTGACTCGGTTGACTCGCTTGGCTCGCTTGGCTCGCTTGGCTCGCTTGGCTCGCTTGGCTCGCTTGGCTCGCTTGGCTCGCTTGGCTCGCTTGGCTCGCTTGGCTCGCTTGGCTCGCTTGGCTCGGTTTGCTCGCTTGGCTCGCTTGGCTCGCTTGGCTCGCTTGGCTCGCTTGGCTCGCTTGGCTCGTTTGGCTCGTTTGACTCGTTTGGCTCGTTTGACTCGTTTGACTCGTTTGACTCGTTTGACTCGTTTGACTCGTTTGACTCGGTTGACTCGCTTGGCTCGCTTGGCTCGCTTGGCTCGCTTGGCTCGCTTGGCTCGCTTGGCTCGCTTGGCTCGCTTGGCTCGCTTGGCTCGCTTGGCTCGCTTGGCTCGCTTGGTTCGCTTGGCTCGCTTGGCTCGCTTGGCTCGCTTGGCTCGCTTGGCTCGCTTGGCTCGCTTGGCTCGCTTGGCTCGCTTGGCTCGTTTGGCTCGATTGGCTCGTTTGGCTCGTTTGGCTCGTTTGGCTCGTTTGGTTCGTTTGGCTCGATTGGCTCGTTTGGCTCGTTTGGCTCGTTTGGCTCGTTTGGCTCGTTTGGCTCGTTTGGCTCGCTTGGCTCGCTTGGCTCGTTTGGCTCGTTTGGCTCGTTTGGCTCGTTTGGCTCGTTTGGCTCGTTTGGCTCGTTTGACTCGTTTGACTCGATTGACTCGTTTGACTCGTTTGACTCGTTTGACTCGTTTGACTCGTTTGACTCGTTTGACCCGATTGACTCGAGTAACTCGTTTGACTCGTTTGACCCGTTTGACTCGTTTGACTCGTTTGACTCGTTTGACTCGTTTGACTCGTTTGACTCGTTTGACTCGTTTGACACGTTTGTCTCGTTTGACTCGTTTGACTCGTTTGACTCGGTTGACTCGCTTGGCTCGCTTGGCTCGCTTGGCTCGCTTGGCTCGCTTGGCTCGCTTGGCTCGCTTGGCTCGCTTGGCTCGCTTGGCTCGCTTGGCTCGTTTGGCTCGATTGGCTCGTTTGGCTCGTTTGGCTCGTTAGGCTCGTTTGGTTCGTTTGGCTCGATTGGCTCGTTTGGCTCGTTTGGCTCGTTTGGCTCGTTTGGCTCGTTTGGCTCGTTTGGCTCGCTTGGCTCGCTTGGCTCGTTTGGCTCGTTTGGCTCGTTTGGCTCGTTTGGCTCGTTTGGCTCGTTTGGCTCGTTTGACTCGTTTGACTCGATTGACTCGTTTGACTCGTTTGACTCGTTTGACTCGTTTGACTCGTTTGACTCGTTTGACCCGATTGACTCGAGTAACTCGTTTGACTCGTTTGACTCGTTTGACTCGTTTGACTCGTTTGACTCGTTTGGCTCGTTTGGCTCGTTTGGCTCGTTTGGCTCGTTTAACTCGTTTCACTCGTTTGACTCGTTTGACTCGTTTGACTCGTTTGGGTCGTTTGACTCGTTTGACTCGTTTGGGTCGTTTGACTCGTTTCACTCGTTTGACTCGATGGTCCTGTTCGACCCGTTTCACTCGTTCGACCCGTTTGACCCGTTTGACACGTTTGACTCGTTTGACTCGTTTGACTCGTTTGACTCGTTTGACTCGTTTGACTCGTTTGACTCGTTTGACTCGTTTGACTCGTTTGGCTCGTTTGACTCGTTTGAATCGTATGACTCGTTTGGCTCGTTTGGCTCGTTTGGCTCGTTTGACTCGTTTGGCTCGTTTGACTCGTTTGACTCGTTTGACTCGTTTGACTCGTTTGACTCGTTTGGCTCGTTTGACTCGTTTGGCTCGTTTGACTCGTTTGACTCGTTTGACTCGTTTGACTCGTTTGACTCGTTTGACTCGTTTGACTCGTTTGACTCGTTTGACTCGTTTGGCTCGTTTGACTCGTTTGACTGGTTTGACTCGTTTGACTCGTTTGACTCGTTTGGCTCGTTTGACTCGTTTGGCTCGTTTGACTCGTTTGGCTCGTTTGACTCGTTTGACTCGTTTGACTCGTTTGACTCGTTTGACTCGTTTGACTCGTTTGACTCGGTTGACTCGCTTGGCTCGCTTGGCTCGCTTGGCTCGCTTGGCTCGCTTGGCTCGCTTGGCTCGCTTGGCTCGCTTGGCTCGGTTTGCTCGCTTGGCTCGCTTGGCTCGCTTGGCTCGCTTGGCTCGTTTGGCTCGTTTGACTCGTTTGGCTCGTTTGACTCGTTTGACTCGTTTGACTCGTTTGACTCGTTTGACTCGTTTGACTCGGTTGACTCGCTTGGCTCGCTTGGCTCGCTTGGCTCGCTTGGCTCGCTTGGCTCGCTTGGCTCGCTTGGCTCGCTTGGCTCGCTTGGCTCGCTTGGCTCGCTTGGCTCGCTTGGCTCGCTTGGCTCGCTTGGCTCGCTTGGCTCGCTTGGCTCGCTTGTCTCGCTTGGCTCGCTTGGCTCGCTTGGCTCGCTTGGCTTGCTTGGCTCGCTTGGCTCGATTGGCTCGGTTGGCTCGCTTGGCTCCCTTGGCTCGCTTGGCTCGCTTGGCTCGCTTGGCTCGCTTGGCTCGCTTGGCTCGCTTGGCTCGTTTGGCTCGTTTGGCTCGTTTGACTCGTTTGACACGTTTGACTCGTTTGACTCGTTTGACTCGTTTGACTCGTTTGACTCGTTTGACTCGTTTGACTCGTTTGACTCGTTTGGCTCGTTTGGCTCGTTTGGCTCGTTTGGCTCGTTTGACTCGTTTGGCTCGTTTGACTCGTTTGACTCGTTTGACTCGTTTGACTCGTTTGACTCGTTGGACTCGTTTGACTCGATTGACCCGTTTGACTCGTTTGACTCGTTTGACTCGTTTGACTCGTTTGACTCGTTTGACTCGTTTGACTCGTTTGACACGTTTGTCTCGTTTGACTCGTTTGACTCGTTTGACTCGGTTGACTCGCTTGGCTCGCTTGGCTCGCTTGGCTCGCTTGGCTCGCTTGGCTCGCTTGGCTCGCTTGGCTCGCTTGGCTCGCTTGGCTCGCTTGGCTCGCTTGGCTCGCTTGGCTCGTTTGGCTCGATTGGCTCGTTTGGCTCGTTTGGCTCGTTAGGCTCGTTTGGTTCGTTTGGCTCGATTGGCTCGTTTGGCTCGTTTGGCTCGTTTGGCTCGTTTGGCTCGTTTGGCTCGTTTGGCTCGCTTGGCTCGCTTGGCTCGTTTGGCTCGTTTGGCTCGTTTGGCTCGTTTGGCTCGTTTGGCTCGTTTGGCTCGTTTGACTCGTTTGACTCGATTGACTCGTTTGACTCGTTTGACTCGTTTGACTCGTTTGACTCGTTTGACTCGTTTGACCCGATTGACTCGAGTAACTCGTTTGACTCGTTTGACTCGTTTGACTCGTTTGACTCGTTTGACTCGTTTGGCTCGTTTGGCTCGTTTGGATCGTTTGGCTCGTTTAACTCGTTTCACTCGTTTGACTCGTTTGACTCGTTTGACTCGTTTGGGTCGTTTGACTCGTTTGACTCGTTTGGGTCGTTTGACTCGTTTCACTCGTTTGACTCGATGGTCCTGTTCGACCCGTTTCACTCGTTCGACCCGTTTGACCCGTTTGACACGTTTGACTCGTTTGACTCGTTTGACTCGTTTGACTCGTTTGACTCGTTTGACTCGTTTGACTCGTTTGACTCGTTTGACTCGTTTGACTCGTTTGACTCGTTTGACTCGTTTGACTCGTTTGACTCGTTTGACTCGTTTGACTCGTTTGACTCGCTTGACCCGATTGACTCGAGTAACTCGTTTGACTCGTTTGACTCGTTTGACTCGATTGACTCGTTTGACTCGTTTGACTCGTTTCACTCGTTTGACTCGTTTGACTCGTTTGACTCGTTTGACTCGTTTCACTCGTTTGACTCGTTTCACTCGTTTCACTCGTTTGACTCGATTGTCCTGTTCGACCCGTTTCACTCGTTTGACTCGTTTCACTCGTTTGACTCGTTTCACTCGTTTGACTCGTTTGACTCGTTTGACTCGTTTGGGTCGTTTGACTCGTTTCACTCGTTTGACTCGATTGTCCTGTTCGACCCGTTTCACTCGTTCGACCCGTTTGACACGTTTGACTCGTTTGGCTCGTTTGGCTCGTTTGGCTCGTTTGGCTCGTTTGGCTCGTTTGGCTCGTTTGGCTCGTTTGGCTCGTTTGACTCGTTTGACTCGTTTGACTCGTTTGACTCGATTGACTCGTTTGACTCGTTTGACTCGTTTGACTCGTTTGACTCGTTTGACTCGTTTGACTCGTTTGACTCGTTTGACTCGTTCGACTCGTTTGACTCGTTTGACTCGTTTGACTCGTTTGACTCGTTTGACTCGTTTGACTCGTTTGACTCGCTTGACCCGATTGACTCGAGTAACTCGTTTGACTCGTTTGACTCGTTTGACTCGATTGACTCGTTTCACTCGTTTCACTCGTTTTACTCGTTTGACTCGTTTGACTCGTTTGACTCGTTTCACTCGTTTCACTCGTTTGACTCGATTGTCCTGTTCGACCCGTTTCACTCGTTTGACTCGTTTCACTCGTTTGACTCGTTTGACTCGTTTGACTCGTTTGACTCGTTTGACTCGTTTGACTCGTTTGACTCGTTTGACTCGTTTGACTCGTTTGACTCGTTTGACTCGTTTGACTCGTTTGACTCGTTTGACTCGTTTGACTCGTTTGACTCGTTTGACTCGTTTGACTCGTTTGACTCGTTTGACTCGTTTGACTCGTTTGACTCGTTTGACTCGTTTGACTCGTTTGACTCGTTTGACTCGTTTGACTCGTTTGACTCGTTTGACTCGTTTGACTCGTTTGACTCGTTTGACTCGTTTGACTCGTTTGACTCGTTTGACTCGTTTGACTCGTTTGACTCGTTTGACTCGTTTGACTCGTTTGACTCGTTTGACTCGTTTGACTCGTTTGACTCGTTTGACTCGTTTGACTCGTTTGACTCGTTTGACTCGTTTGACTCGTTTGACTCGTTTGACTCGTTTGACTCGTTTGACTCGTTTGACTCGTTTGACTCGTTTGACTCGTTTGACTCGTTTGACTCGTTTGACTCGTTTGACTCGTTTGACTCGTTTGACTCGTTTGACTCGTTTGAATCACTTGACCCGATTGACTCGAGTAACTCGTTTGACTCGTTTGACTCGTTTGACTCGATTGACTCGTTTGACTCGTTTGACTCGTTTGACTCGTTTGACTCGTTTGACTCGTTTGACTCGTTTGACTCGTTTGACTCGTTTGACTCGTTTGACTCGTTTGACTCGCTTGACCCGATTGACTCGAGTAACTCGTTTGACTCGTTTGACTCGTTTGACTCGATTGACTCGTTTGACTCGTTTCACTCGTTTCACTCGTTTGACTCGATTGTCCTGTTCGACCCGTTTCACTCGTTTGACTCGTTTGACTCGTTTGACTTGTTTGACTCGTTTGACTCGTTTGGGTCGTTTGACTCGTTTGACTCGTTTGACTCGATTGTCCTGTTCGACCCGTTTCACACGTTCGACCCGTTTGACACGTTTGACTCGTTTGGCTCGTTTGGCTCGTTTGGATCGTTTGGCTCGTTTGGCTCGTTTGGCTCGTTTGGCTCGTTTGGCTCGTTTGGCTCGTTTGGCTCGTTTGACTCGTTTGACTCGTTTGACTCGTTTGACTCGTTTGACTCGTTTGACTCGTTTGACTCGTTTGACTCGTTTGACTCGTTTGACTCGTTTGACTCGTTTGACTCGTTTGACTCGTTTGACTCGTTTGACTCGTTTGACTCGTTTGACTCGTTTGACTCGTTTGACTCGTTTGACTCGTTTGACTCGTTTGACTCGCTTGACCCGATTGACTCGAGTAACTCGTTTGACTCGTTTGACTCGTTTGACTCGATTGACTCGTTTCACTCGTTTGACTCGTTTTACTCGTTTGACTCGTTTGACTCGTTTGACTCGTTTCACTCGTTTCACTCGTTTGACTCGATTGTCCTGTTCGAACCGTTTCACTCGTTTGACTCGTTTGACTCGTTTGACTCGTTTGACTCGTTTGACTCGTTTGACTCGTTTGACTCGTTTGACTCGTTTGACTCGTTTGACTCGTTTGACTCGTTTGACTCGTTTGACTCGCTTGACCCGATTGACTCGAGTAACTCGTTTGACTCGTTTGACTCGTTTGACTCGATTGACTCGTTTGACTCGTTTCACTCGTTTCACTCGTTTCACTCGTTTGACTCGTTTGACTCGTTTGACTCGTTTCACTCGTTTCACTCGTTTGACTCGATTGTCCTGTTCGACCCGTTTCACTCGTTTGACTCGTTTGACTCGTTTGACTTGTTTGACTCGTTTGACTCGTTTGGGTCGTTTGACTCGTTTGACTCGTTTGACTCGATTGTCCTGTTCGACCCGTTTCACACGTTCGACCCGTTTGACACGTTTGACTCGTTTGGCTCGTTTGGCTCGTTTGGATCGTTTGGCTCGTTTGGCTCGTTTGGCTCGTTTGGCTCGTTTGGCTCGTTTGGCTCGTTTGGCTCGTTTGACTCGTTTGACTCGTTTGACTCGTTTGACTCGTTTGACTCGTTTGACTCGTTTGACTCGTTTGACTCGTTTGACTCGTTTGACTCGTTTGACTCGTTTGACTCGTTTGACTCGTTTGACTCGTTTGACTCGTTTGACTCGCTTGACCCGATTGACTCGAGTAACTCGTTTGACTCGTTTGACTCGTTTGACTCGATTGACTCGTTTCACTCGTTTGACTCGTTTTACTCGTTTGACTCGTTTGACTCGTTTGACTCGTTTCACTCGTTTCACTCGTTTGACTCGATTGTCCTGTTCGACCCGTTTCACTCGTTTGACTCGTTTCACTCGTTTGACTCGTTTGACTCGTTTCACTCGTTTGACTCGTTTGACTCGTTTGACTCGTTTGACTCGTTTGACTCGTTTGACTCGTTTGACTCGTTTGACTCGTTTGACTCGTTTGACTCGTTTGACTCGTTTGACTCGTTTGACTCGTTTGACTCGTTTGACTCGTTTGACTCGTTTGACTCGTTTGACTCGTTTGACTCGTTTGACTCGTTTGAATCACTTGACCCGATTGACTCGAGTAACTCGTTTGACTCGTTTGACTCGTTTGACTCGATTGACTCGTTTGACTCGTTTGACTCGTTTGACTCGTTTGACTCGTTTGACTCGTTTGACTCGTTTGACTCGTTTGACTCGTTTGACTCGTTTGACTCGTTTGACTCGTTTGACTCGCTTGACCCGATTGACTCGAGTAACTCGTTTGACTCGTTTGACTCGTTTGACTCGATTGACTCGTTTGACTCGTTTGACTCGTTTCACTCGTTTGACTCGTTTGACTCGTTTGACTCGTTTCACTCGTTTCACTCGTTTCACTCGTTTGACTCGATTGTCCTGTTCGACCCGTTTCACTCGTTTGACTCGTTTGACTCGTTTGACTTGTTTGACTCGTTTGACTCGTTTGGGTCGTTTGACTCGTTTGACTCGTTTGACTCGATTGTCCTGTTCGACCCGTTTCACACGTTCGACCCGTTTGACACGTTTGACTCGTTTGGCTCGTTTGGCTCGTTTGGATCGTTTGGCTCGTTTGGCTCGTTTGGCTCGTTTGGCTCGTTTGGCTCGTTTGGCTCGTTTGGCTCGTTTGACTCGTTTGACTCGTTTGACTCGTTTGACTCGTTTGACTCGTTTGACTCGTTTGACTCGTTTGACTCGTTTGACTCGTTTGACTCGTTTGACTCGTTTGACTCGTTTGACTCGTTTGACTCGCTTGACCCGATTGACTCGAGTAACTCGTTTGACTCGTTTGACTCGTTTGACTCGATTGACTCGTTTCACTCGTTTGACTCGTTTTACTCGTTTGACTCGTTTGACTCGTTTGACTCGTTTCACTCGTTTCACTCGTTTGACTCGATTGTCCTGTTCGACCCGTTTCACTCGTTTGACTCGTTTCACTCGTTTGACTCGTTTGACTCGTTTGACTCGTTTGACTCGTTTGACTCGTTTGACTCGTTTGACTCGTTTGACTCGTTTGACTCGTTTGACTCGTTTGACTCGTTTGACTCGTTTGACTCGTTTGACTCGTTTGACTCGTTTGACTCGTTTGACTCGTTTGACTCGTTTGACTCGTTTGACTCGTTTGACTCGTTTGACTCGTTTGACTCGTTTGACTCGTTTGACTCGTTTGACTCGTTTGACTCGTTTGACTCGTTTGACTCGTTTGACTCGTTTGACTCGTTTGACTCGTTTGACTCGTTTGACTCGTTTGACTCGTTTGACTCGTTTGACTCGTTTGACTCGTTTGACTCGTTTGACTCGTTTGACTCGTTTGACTCGTTTGACTCGTTTGACTCGTTTGACTCGTTTGACTCGTTTGACTCGTTTGACTCGTTTGACTCGTTTGACTCGTTTGACTCGTTTGACTCGTTTGACTCGTTTGACTCGTTTGACTCGTTTGACTCGTTTGACTCGTTTGACTCGTTTGACTCGTTTGACTCGTTTGACTCGTTTGACTCGTTTGACTCGTTTGACTCGTTTGACTCGTTTGACTCGTTTGACTCGTTTGACTCGTTTGACTCGTTTGACTCGTTTGACTCGTTTGACTCGTTTGACTCGTTTGACTCGTTTGACTCGTTTGACTCGTTTGACTCGATTGGCTCGTTTGGCTCGTTTGACTCGTTTGACTCGTTTGACTCGTTTGACTCGTTTGACTCGTTTGACTCGTTTGACTCGTTTGACTCGTTTGACTCGTTTGACTCGTTTGACTCGTTTGACTCGTTTGACTCGTTTGACTCGTTTGACTCGTTTGACTCGTTTGACTCGTTTGACTCGTTTGACTCGTTTGACTCGTTTGACTCGTTTGACTCGTTTGACTCGTTTGACTCGTTTGACTCGTTTGACTCGTTCGACTCGTTTGACTCGTTCGACTCGTTTGACTCGTTTGACTCGTTTGACTCGTTTGACTCGTTTGACTCGTTTGACTCGATTGGCTCGTTTGGCTCGTTTGGCTCGTTTGGCTCGTTTGGCTCGTTTGGCTCGTTTGGCTCGTTTGACTCGCTTGGCTCGCTTGGCTCGCTTGGCTCGTTTGGCTCGTTTGGCTCGTTTGGCTCGTTTGACTCGATTGTCCTGTTCGACCCGTTTCACTCGTTTAACTCGTTTCACTCGTTTGACTCGTTTGACTCGTTTGACTCGTTTGACTCGTTTGACTCGTTTGACTCGTTTGACTCGTTTGACTCGGTTGACTCGTTTGGCTCGTTTGGCTCGTTTGGCTCGTTTGGCTCGTTTGGCTCGTTTGACTCGATTGTCCTGTTCGACCCGTTTCACTCGTTTAACTCGTTTCACTCGTTTAACTCGTTTCACTCGTTTGACTCGTTTGACTCGTTTGACTCGTTTGACTCGTTTGACTCGTTTGACTCGTTTGACTCGTTTGACTCGTTTGACTCGTTTGACTCGTTTGACTCGTTTGACTCGTTTGACTCGTTTGACTCGTTTGACTCGTTTGACTCGTTTGACTCGTTTGACTCGTTTGACTCGTTTGACTCGTTTGACTCGTTTGACTCGTTTGACTCGTTTGACTCGTTTGACTCGTTTGACTCGTTTGACTCGTTTGACTCGTTTGACTCGTTTGACTCGTTTGACTCGTTTGACTCGTTTGACTCGTTTGACTCGTTTGACTCGTTTGACTCGTTTGACTCGTTTGACTCGTTTGACTCGTTTGACTCGTTTGACTCGTTTGACTCGTTTGACTCGTTTGACTCGTTTGACTCGTTTGACTCGTTTGACTCGTTTGACTCGTTTGACTCGTTTGACTCGTTTGACTCGTTTGACTCGTTTGACTCGTTTGACTCGTTTGACTCGTTTGACTCGTTTGACTCGTTTGACTCGTTTGACTCGTTTGACTCGTTTGACTCGTTTGACTCGTTTGACTCGTTTGACTCGTTTGACTCGTTTGACTCGTTTGACTCGTTTGACTCGTTTGACTCGTTTGACTCGTTTGACTCGTTTGACTCGTTTGACTCGTTTGACTCGTTTGACTCGTTTGACTCGTTTGACTCGTTTGACTCGTTTGACTCGTTTGACTCGTTTGACTCGTTTGACTCGTTTGACTCGTTTGACTCGTTTGACTCGTTTGACTCGTTTGACTCGTTTGACTCGTTTGACTCGTTTGACTCGTTTGACTCGTTTGACTCGTTTGACTCGTTTGACTCGTTTGACTCGTTTGACTCGTTTGACTCGTTTGACTCGTTTGACTCGTTTGACTCGTTTGACTCGTTTGACTCGTTTGAATCGTTTGACTCGTTTGACTCGTTTGACTCGTTTGACTCGTTTGACTCGTTTGAATCGCTTGACCCGATTGACTCGAGTAACTCGTTTGACTCGTTTGACTCGATTGACTCGTTTGACTCGTTTGACTCGTTTGACTCGTTTGACTCGTTTGACTCGTTTGACTCGTTTGACTCGTTTGACTCGTTTGACTCGTTTGACTCGTTTGACTCGTTTGACTCGTTTGACTCGCTTGACCCGATTGACTCGAGTAACTCGTTTGACTCGTTTGACTCGTTTGACTCGTTTGACTCGTTTGACTCGTTTGACTCGTTTGACTCGTTTGACTCGTTTGACTCGTTTGACTCGTTTGACTCGTTTGACTCGTTTGACTCGTTTGACTCGTTTGACTCGTTTGACTCGTTTGACTCGTTTGACTCGTTTGACTCGTTTGACTCGTTTGACTCGTTTGACTCGTTTGACTCGTTTGACTCGTTTGACTCGTTTGACTCGTTTGACTCGTTTGACTCGTTTGACTCGTTTGACTCGTTTGACTCGTTTGACTCGTTTGACTCGTTTGACTCGTTTGACTCGTTTGACTCGTTTGACTCGTTTGACTCGTTTGACTCGTTTGACTCGTTTGACTCGTTTGACTCGTTTGACTCGTTTGACTCGTTTGACTCGTTTGACTCGTTTGACTCGTTTGACTCGTTTGACTCGTTTGACTCGTTTGACTCGTTTGACTCGTTTGACTCGTTTGACTCGTTTGACTCGTTTGACTCGTTTGACTCGTTTGACTCGTTTGACTCGTTTGACTCGTTTGACTCGTTTGACTCGTTTGACTCGTTTGACTCGTTTGACTCGTTTGACTCGTTTGACTCGTTTGACTCGTTTGACTCGTTTGACTCGTTTGACTCGTTTGACTCGTTTGACTCGTTTGACTCGTTTGACTCGTTTGACTCGTTTGACTCGTTTGACTCGTTTGACTCGTTTGACTCGTTTGACTCGTTTGACTCGTTTGACTCGTTTGACTCGTTTGACTCGTTTGACTCGTTTGACTCGTTTGACTCGTTTGACTCGTTTGACTCGTTTGACTCGTTTGACTCGTTTGACTCGTTTGACTCGTTTGACTCGTTTGACTCGTTTGACTCGTTTGACTCGTTTGACTCGTTTGACTCGTTTGACTCGTTTGACTCGTTTGACTCGTTTGACTCGTTTGACTCGCTTGGCTCGCTTGGCTCGCTTGGCTCGCTTGGCTCGCTTGGCTCGCTTGGCTCGCTTGGCTCGCTTGGCTCGCTTGGCTCGCTTGGCTCGCTTGGCTCGCTTGGCTCGCTTGGCTCGTTTGGCTCGATTGGCTCGTTTGGCTCGTTTGGCTCGTTAGGCTCGTTTGGTTCGTTTGGCTCGTTTGGCTCGTTTGGCTCGTTTGGCTCGTTTGGCTCGTTTGGCTCGTTTGGCTCGTTTGGCTCGCTTGGCTCGCTTGGCTCGTTTGGCTCGTTTGGCTCGTTTGGCTCGTTTGGCTCGTTTGGCTCGTTTGGCTCGTTTGACTCGTTTGACTCGATTGACTCGTTTGACTCGTTTGACTCGTTTGACTCGTTTGACTCGTTTGACCCGATTGACTCGAGTAACTCGTTTGACTCGTTTGACTCGTTTGACTCGTTTGACTCGTTTGACTCGTTTGGCTCGTTTGGCTCGTTTGGCTCGTTTGGCTCGTTTAACTCGTTTCACTCGTTTGACTCGTTTGACTCGTTTGACTCGTTTGACTCGTTTGACTCGTTTGACTCGTTTGACTCGTTTGACTCGTTTGACTCGTTTGACTCGTTTGACTCGTTTGACTCGTTTGACTCGTTTGACTCGTTTGACTCGTTTGACTCGTTTGACTCGTTTGACTCGTTTGACTCGTTTGACTCGTTTGACTCGTTTGACTCGTTTGACTCGTTTGACTCGTTTGACTCGTTTGACTCGTTTGACTCGTTTGACTCGTTTGACTCGTTTGACTCGTTTGACTCGTTTGACTCGTTTGACTCGTTTGACTCGTTTGACTCGTTTGACTCGTTTGACTCGTTTGACTCGTTTGACTCGTTTGACTCGTTTGACTCGTTTGACTCGTTTGACTCGCTTGACCCGATTGACTCGAGTAACTCGTTTGACTCGTTTGACTCGTTTGACTCGATTGACTCGTTTGACTCGTTTGACTCGTTTCACTCGTTTGACTCGTTTGACTCGTTTGACTCGTTTGACTCGTTTCACTCGTTTGACTCGTTTCACTCGTTTCACTCGTTTGACTCGATTGTCCTGTTCGACCCGTTTCACTCGTTTGACTCGTTTCACTCGTTTGACTCGTTTGACTCGTTTGACTCGTTTGGGTCGTTTGACTCGTTTCACTCGTTTGACTCGATTGTCCTGTTCGACCCGTTTCACTCGTTCGACCCGTTTGACACGTTTGACTCGTTTGGCTCGTTTGGCTCGTTTGGCTCGTTTGGCTCGTTTGGCTCGTTTGGCTCGTTTGGCTCGTTTGGCTCGTTTGACTCGTTTGACTCGTTTGACTCGTTTGACTCGTTTGACTCGTTTGACTCGTTTGACTCGTTTGACTCGTTTGACTCGTTTGACTCGTTTGACTCGTTTGACTCGTTTGACTCGTTTGACTCGTTTGACTCGTTTGACTCGTTTGACTCGTTTGACTCGTTTGACTCGTTTGACTCGTTTGACTCGTTTGACTCGTTTGACTCGCTTGACCCGATTGACTCGAGTAACTCGTTTGACTCGTTTGACTCGTTTGACTCGATTGACTCGTTTCACTCGTTTCACTCGTTTTACTCGTTTGACTCGTTTGACTCGTTTCACTCGTTTCACTCGTTTCACTCGTTTGACTCGATTGTCCTGTTCGACCCGTTTCACTCGTTTGACTCGTTTGACTCGTTTGACTCGTTTGACTCGTTTGACTCGTTTGACTCGTTTGACTCGTTTGACTCGTTTGACTCGTTTGACTCGTTTGACTCGTTTGACTCGATTGACTCGTTTGACTCGTTTGACTCGTTTGACTCGTTTGACTCGTTTGACTCGTTTGACTCGTTTGACTCGTTTGACTCGTTTGACTCGTTTGACTCGTTTGACTCGTTTGACTCGTTTGACTCGTTTGACTCGTTTGACTCGTTTGACTCGTTTGACTCGTTTGACTCGTTTGACTCGTTTGACTCGTTTGACTCGTTTGACTCGTTTGACTCGTTTGACTCGTTTGACTCGTTTGACTCGTTTGACTCGTTTGACTCGTTTGACTCGTTTGACTCGTTTGACTCGTTTGACTCGTTTGACTCGTTTGACTCGTTTGACTCGTTTGACTCGTTTGACTCGTTTGACTCGTTTGACTCGTTTGACTCGTTTGACTCGTTTGACTCGTTTGACTCGTTTGACTCGTTTGACTCGTTTGACTCGTTTGACTCGTTTGACTCGTTTGACTCGTTTGACTCGTTTGACTCGTTTGACTCGTTTGACTCGTTTGACTCGTTTGACTCGTTTGACTCGTTTGACTCGTTTGACTCGTTTGACTCGTTTGACTCGTTTGACTCGTTTGACTCGTTTGACTCGTTTGACTCGTTTGACTCGTTTGACTCGTTTGACTCGTTTGACTCGTTTGACTCGTTTGACTCGTTTGACTCGTTTGACTCGTTTGACTCGTTTGACTCGTTTGACTCGTTTGACTCGTTTGACTCGTTTGACTCGCTTGGCTCGCTTGGCTAGCTTGGCTCGCTTGGCTCGCTTGGCTCGCTTGGCTCGCTTGGCTCGCTTGGCTCGCTTGGCTCGCTTGGCTCGTTTGGCTCGATTGGCTCGTTTGGCTCGTTTGGCTCGTTAGGCTCGTTTGGTTCGTTTGGCTCGTTTGGCTCGTTTGGCTCGTTTGGCTCGTTTGGCTCGTTTGGCTCGTTTGGCTCGTTTGGCTCGCTTGGCTCGCTTGGCTCGTTTGGCTCGTTTGGCTCGTTTGGCTCGTTTGGCTCGTTTGGCTCGTTTGGCTCGTTTGACTCGTTTGACTCGATTGACTCGTTTGACTCGTTTGACTCGTTTGACTCGTTTGACTCGTTTGACTCGTTTGACCCGATTGACTCGAGTAACTCGTTTGACTCGTTTGACTCGTTTGACTCGTTTGACTCGTTTGACTCGTTTGGCTCGTTTGGCTCGTTTGGCTCGTTTGGCTCGTTTAACTCGTTTCACTCGTTTGACTCGTTTGACTCGTTTGACTCGTTTGGGTCGTTTGACTCGTTTGACTCGTTTGGGTCGTTTGACTCGTTTCACTCGTTTGACTCGATGGTCCTGTTCGACCCGTTTCACTCGTTCGACCCGTTTGACCCGTTTGACACGTTTGACTCGTTTGACTCGTTTGACTCGTTTGACTCGTTTGACTCGTTTGACTCGTTTGACTCGTTTGACTCGTTTGACTCGTTTGACTCGTTTGACTCGTTTGACTCGTTTGACTCGTTTGACTCGTTTGACTCGTTTGACTCGTTTGACTCGTTTGACTCGTTTGACTCGTTTGACTCGTTTGACTCGTTTGACTCGTTTGACTCGCTTGACCCGATTGACTCGAGTAACTCGATTGACTCGTTTGACTCGTTTGACTCGATTGACTCGTTTGACTCGTTTGACTCGTTTCACTCGTTTGACTCGTTTGACTCGTTTGACTCGTTTCACTCGTTTCACTCGTTTGACTCGATTGTCCTGTTCGACCCGTTTCACTCGTTTGACTCGTTTCACTCGTTTGACTCGTTTGACTCGTTTGACACGTTTGACTCGTTTGGGTCGTTTGACTCGTTTCACTCGTTTGACTCGATTGTCCTGTTCGACCCGTTTCACTCGTTCGACCCGTTTGACACGTTTGACTCGTTTGGCTCGTTTGGCTCGTTTGGCTCGTTTGGCTCGTTTGGCTCGTTTGGCTCGTTTGGCTCGTTTGGCTCGTTTGGCTCGTTTGGCTCGTTTGACTCGTTTGACTCGTTTGACTCGTTTGACTCGTTTGACTCGTTTGACTCGTTTGACTCGTTTGACTCGTTTGACTCGTTTGACTCGTTTGACTCGTTTGACTCGTTTGACTCGTTTGACTCGTTTGACTCGTTTGACTCGTTTGACTCGTTTGACTCGTTTGACTCGTTTGACTCGTTTGACTCGTTTGACTCGTTTGACTCGTTTGACTCGTTTGACTCGTTTGACTCGTTTGACTCGTTTGACTCGTTTGACTCGTTTGACTCGTTTGACTCGTTTGACTCGTTTGACTCGTTTGACTCGTTTGACTCGTTTGACTCGTTTGACTCGTTTGACTCGTTTGACTCGTTTGACTCGTTTGACTCGTTTGACTCGTTTGACTCGTTTGACTCGTTTGACTCGTTTGACTCGTTTGACTCGTTTGACTCGTTTGACTCGTTTGACTCGTTTGACTCGTTTGACTCGTTTGACTCGTTTGACTCGTTTGACTCGTTTGACTCGTTTGACTCGTTTGACTCGTTTGACTCGTTTGACTCGTTTGACTCGTTTGACTCGTTTGACTCGTTTGACTCGTTTGACTCGTTTGACTCGTTTGACTCGTTTGACTCGTTTGACTCGTTTGACTCGTTTGACTCGTTTGACTCGTTTGACTCGTTTGACTCGTTTGACTCGTTTGACTCGTTTGACTCGTTTGACTCGTTTGACTCGTTTGACTCGTTTGACTCGTTTGACTCGTTTGACTCGTTTGACTCGTTTGACTCGTTTGACTCGTTTGACTCGTTTGACTCGTTTGACTCGTTTGACTCGTTTGACTCGTTTGACTCGTTTGACTCGTTTGACTCGTTTGACTCGTTTGACTCGTTTGACTCGTTTGACTCGTTTGACTCGTTTGACTCGTTTGACTCGTTTGACTCGTTTGACTCGTTTGGCTCGTTTGACTCGATTGTCCTGTTCGACCCGTTTCACTCGTTTAACTCGTTTCACTCGTTTGACTCGTTTGACTCGTTTGACTCGTTTGACTCGTTTGACTCGTTTGACTCGTTTGACTCGGTTGACTCGTTTGGCTCGTTTGGCTCGTTTGGCTCGTTTGGCTCGTTTGACTCGATTGTCCTGTTCGACCCGTTTCACTCGTTTAACTCGTTTCACTCGTTTGACTCGTTTGACTCGTTTGACTCGTTTGACTCGTTTGACTCGTTTGACTCGTTTGACTCGTTTGACTCGTTTGACTCGTTTGACTCGTTTGACTCGTTTGGCTCGTTTGACTCGATTGTCCTGTTCGACCCGTTTCACTCGTTTAACTCGTTTCACTCGTTTGACTCGTTTGACTCGTTTGACTCGTTTGACTCGTTTGACTCGTTTGACTCGTTTGACTCGTTTGACTCGTTTGACTCGTTTGACTCGTTTGACTCGTTTGACTCGTTTGACTCGTTTGACTCGTTTGACTCGTTTGACTCGTTTGACTCGTTTGACTCGTTTGACTCGTTTGACTCGTTTGACTCGTTTGACTCGTTTGACTCGTTTGACTCGTTTGACTCGTTTGACTCGTTTGACTCGTTTGACTCGTTTGACTCGTTTGACTCGTTTGACTCGTTTGACTCGTTTGACTCGTTTGACTCGTTTGACTCGTTTGACTCGTTTGACTCGTTTGACTCGTTTGACTCGTTTGACTCGTTTGACTCGTTTGACTCGTTTGACTCGTTTGACTCGTTTGACTCGTTTGACTCGTTTGACTCGTTTGACTCGTTTGACTCGTTTGACTCGTTTGACTCGTTTGACTCGTTTGACTCGTTTGACTCGTTTGACTCGTTTGACTCGTTTGACTCGTTTGACTCGTTTGACTCGTTTGACTCGTTTGACTCGTTTGACTCGTTTGACTCGTTTGACTCGTTTGACTCGTTTGACTCGTTTGACTCGTTTGACTCGTTTGACTCGTTTGACTCGTTTGACTCGTTTGACTCGTTTGACTCGTTTGACTCGTTTGACTCGTTTGACTCGTTTGACTCGTTTGACTCGTTTGACTCGTTTGACTCGTTTGACTCGTTTGACTCGTTTGACTCGTTTGACTCGTTTGACTCGTTTGACTCGTTTGACTCGTTTGACTCGTTTGACTCGTTTGACTCGTTTGACTCGTTTGACTCGTTTGACTCGTTTGACTCGTTTGACTCGTTTGACTCGTTTGACTCGTTTGACTCGTTTGACTCGTTTGACTCGTTTGACTCGTTTGACTCGTTTGACTCGTTTGACTCGTTTGACTCGTTTGACTCGTTTGACTCGTTTGACTCGTTTGGCTCGTTTGGCTCGTTTGACTCGATTGTCCTGTTCGACCCGTTTCACTCGTTTAACTCGTTTCACTCGTTTGACTCGTTTGACTCGTTTGACTCGTTTGACTCGTTTGACTCGTTTGACTCGTTTGACTCGGTTGACTCGTTTGGCTCGTTTGGCTCGTTTGGCTCGTTTGGCTCGTTTGGCTCGTTTGACTCGATTGTCCTGTTCGACCCGTTTCACTCGTTTAACTCGTTTGACTCGTTTGACTCGTTTGACTCGTTTGACTCGTTTGACTCGTTTGACTCGTTTGACTCGTTTGACTCGTTTGACTCGTTTGACTCGTTTGACTCGTTTGACTCGTTTGACTCGTTTGACTCGTTTGACTCGTTTGACTCGTTTGACTCGTTTGACTCGTTTGACTCGTTTGACTCGTTTGACTCGTTTGACTCGTTTGACTCGTTTGACTCGTTTGACTCGTTTGACTCGTTTGACTCGTTTCACTCGTTTCACTCGTTTGACTCGATTGTCCTGTTCGACCCGTTTCACTCGTTTGACTCGTTTGACTCGTTTGACTCGTTTGACTCGTTTGACTCGTTTGACTCGTTTGACTCGTTTGACTCGATTGTCCTGTTCGACCCGTTTCACACGTTCGACCCGTTTGACACGTTTGACTCGTTTGACTCGTTTGACTCGCTTGACCCGATTGACTCGAGTAACTCGTTTGACTCGTTTGACTCGTTTGACTCGATTGACTCGTTTCACTCGTTTTACTCGTTTGACTCGTTTGACTCGTTTCACTCGTTTCACTCGTTTCACTCGTTTGACTCGATTGTCCTGTTCGACCCGTTTCACTCGTTTGACTCGTTTGACTCGTTTGACTCGTTTGACTCGTTTGACTCGTTTGACTCGTTTGACTCGTTTGACTCGTTTGACTCGTTTGACTCGTTTGACTCGTTTGACTCGTTTGACTCGTTTGACTCGTTTGACTCGTTTGACTCGTTTGACTCGTTTGACTCGTTTGACTCGTTTGACTCGTTTGACTCGTTTGACTCGTTTGACTCGTTTGACTCGTTTGACTCGTTTGACTCGTTTGACTCGTTTGACTCGTTTGACTCGTTTGACTCGTTTGACTCGTTTGACTCGTTTGACTCGTTTGACTCGTTTGACTCGTTTGACTCGTTTGACTCGTTTGACTCGTTTGACTCGTTTGACTCGTTTGACTCGTTTGACTCGTTTGACTCGTTTGACTCGTTTGACTCGTTTGACTCGTTTGACTCGTTTGACTCGTTTGACTCGTTTGACTCGTTTGACTCGTTTGACTCGATTGTCCTGTTCGACCCGTTTCACACGTTCGACCCGTTTGACACGTTTGACTCGTTTGGCTCGTTTGGCTCGTTTGGATCGTTTGGCTCGTTTGGCTCGTTTGGCTCGTTTGGCTCGTTTGGCTCGTTTGGCTCGTTTGGCTCGTTTGACTCGTTTGACTCGTTTGACTCGTTTGACTCGTTTGACTCGTTTGACTCGTTTGACTCGTTTGACTCGTTTGACTCGTTTGACTCGTTTGACTCGTTTGACTCGTTTGACTCGTTTGACTCGCTTGACCCGATTGACTCGAGTAACTCGTTTGACTCGTTTGACTCGTTTGACTCGATTGACTCGTTTGACTCGTTTGACTCGTTTCACTCGTTTGACTCGTTTGACTCGTTTGACTCGTTTGACTCGTTTCACTCGTTTGACTCGTTTGACTCGATTGTCCTGTTCGACCCGTTTCACTCGTTTGACTCGTTTGACTCGTTTGACTCGTTTGAGTCGTTTGGGTCGTTTGACTCGTTTGACTCGTTTGACTCGATTGTCCTGTTCGACCCGTTTCACACGTTCGACCCGTTTCACACGTTTGACTCGTTTGGCTCGTTTGGCTCGTTTGGATCGTTTGGCTCGTTTGGCTCGTTTGGCTCGTTTGGCTCGTTTGGCTCGTTTGGCTCGTTTGGCTCGTTTGGCTCGTTTGGCTCGTTTGGCTCGTTTGACTCGTTTGACTCGTTTGACTCGTTTGACTCGTTTGACTCGTTTGACTCGTTTGACTCGTTTGACTCGTTTGACTCGTTTGACTCGTTTGACTCGTTTGACTCGTTTGACTCGTTTGACTCGTTTGACTCGTTTGACTCGTTTGACTCGTTTGACTCGTTTGACTCGTTTGACTCGTTTGACTCGTTTGACTCGTTTGACTCGTTTGACTCGTTTGACTCGTTTGACTCGTTTGACTCGTTTGACTCGTTTGACTCGTTTGACTCGTTTGACTCGTTTGACTCGTTTGACTCGTTTGACTCGTTTGACTCGTTTGACTCGTTTGACTCGTTTGACTCGTTTGACTCGTTTGACTCGTTTGACTCGTTTGACTCGTTTGACTCGTTTGACTCGTTTGACTCGTTTGACTCGATTGTCCTGTTCGACCCGTTTCACACGTTCGACCCGTTTGACACGTTTGACTCGTTTGGCTCGTTTGGCTCGTTTGGATCGTTTGGCTCGTTTGGCTCGTTTGGCTCGTTTGGCTCGTTTGGCTCGTTTGGCTCGTTTGGCTCGTTTGACTCGTTTGACTCGTTTGACTCGTTTGACTCGTTTGACTCGTTTGACTCGTTTGACTCGTTTGACTCGTTTGACTCGTTTGACTCGTTTGACTCGTTTGACTCGTTTGACTCGCTTGACCCGATTGACTCGAGTAACTCGTTTGACTCGTTTGACTCGTTTGACTCGATTGACTCGTTTGACTCGTTTGACTCGTTTCACTCGTTTGACTCGTTTGACTCGTTTGACTCGTTTGACTCGTTTCACTCGTTTCACTCGTTTGACTCGATTGTCCTGTTCGACCCGTTTCACTCGTTTGACTCGTTTGACTCGTTTGACTCGTTTGAGTCGTTTGGGTCGTTTGACTCGTTTGACTCGTTTGACTCGATTGTCCTGTTCGACCCGTTTCACACGTTCGACCCGTTTCACACGTTTGACTCGTTTGGCTCGTTTGGCTCGTTTGGATCGTTTGGCTCGTTTGGCTCGTTTGGCTCGTTTGGCTCGTTTGGCTCGTTTGGCTCGTTTGACTCGTTTGACTCGTTTGACTCGTTTGACTCGTTTGACTCGTTTGACTCGTTTGACTCGTTTGACTCGTTTGACTCGTTTGACTCGTTTGACTCGTTTGACTCGTTTGACTCGTTTGACTCGGTTGACTCGTTTGACTCGTTTGACTCGTTTGACTCGTTTGACTCGCTTGACCCGATTGACTCGAGTAACTCGTTTGACTCGTTTGACTCGTTTGACTCGATTGACTCGTTTCACTCGTTTCACTCGTTTTACTCGTTTGACTCGTTTGACTCGTTTGACTCGTTTGACTCGTTTGACTCGTTTGACTCGTTTGACTCGTTTGACTCGTTTGACTCGTTTGACTCGTTTGACTCGTTTGACTCGTTTGACTCGTTTGACTCGTTTGACTCGTTTGACTCGTTTGACTCGTTTGACTCGTTTGACTCGTTTGACTCGTTTGACTCGTTTGACTCGTTTGACTCGTTTGACTCGTTTGACTCGTTTGACTCGTTTGACTCGTTTGACTCGTTTGACTCGTTTGACTCGTTTGACTCGTTTGACTCGTTTGACTCGTTTGACTCGTTTGACTCGTTTGACTCGTTTGACTCGTTTGACTCGTTTGACTCGTTTGACTCGTTTGACTCGTTTGACTCGTTTGACTCGTTTGACTCGTTTGACTCGTTTGACTCGTTTGACTCGTTTGACTCGTTTGACTCGTTTGACTCGTTTGACTCGTTTGACTCGTTTGACTCGTTTGACTCGTTTGACTCGTTTGACTCTTTTGACTCGTTTGACTCGTTTGACTCGTTTGACTCGATTGTCCTGTTCGACCCGTTTCACACGTTCGACCCGTTTGACACGTTTGACTCGTTTGGCTCGTTTGGCTCGTTTGGATCGTTTGGCTCGTTTGGCTCGTTTGGATCGTTTGGATCGTTTGGCTCGTTTGGCTCGTTTGGCTCGTTTGGCTCGTTTGGCTCGTTTGGCTCGTTTGGCTCGTTTGACTCGTTTGACTCGTTTGACTCGTTTGACTCGTTTGACTCGTTTGACTCGTTTGACTCGTTTGACTCGGTTGACTCGTTTGACTCGTTTGACTCGTTTGACTCGTTTGACTCGCTTGACCCGATTGACTCGAGTAACTCGTTTGACTCGTTTGACTCGTTTGACTCGTTTGACTCGATTGACTCGTTTCACTCGTTTCACTCGTTTCACTCGTTTCACTCGTTTGACTCGTTTGACTCGTTTGACTCGTTTGACTCGTTTGACTCGTTTGACTCGTTTGACTCGTTTGACTCGTTTGACTCGTTTGACTCGTTTGACTCGTTTGACTCGTTTGACTCGTTTGACTCGTTTGACTCGTTTGACTCGTTTGACTCGTTTGACTCGTTTGACTCGTTTGACTCGTTTGACTCGTTTGACTCGTTTGACTCGTTTGACTCGTTTGACTCGTTTGACTCGTTTGACTCGTTTGACTCGTTTGACTCGTTTGACTCGTTTGACTCGTTTGACTCGTTTGACTCGTTTGACTCGTTTGACTCGTTTGACTCGTTTGACTCGTTTGACTCGTTTGACTCGTTTGACTCGTTTGACTCGTTTGACTCGTTTGACTCGTTTGACTCGTTTGACTCGTTTGACTCGTTTGACTCGTTTGACTCGTTTGACTCGTTTGACTCGTTTGACTCGTTTGACTCGTTTGACTCTTTTGACTCGTTTGACTCGTTTGACTCGTTTGACTCGATTGTCCTGTTCGACCCGTTTCACACGTTCGACCCGTTTGACACGTTTGACTCGTTTGGCTCGTTTGGCTCGTTTGGATCGTTTGGCTCGTTTGGCTCGTTTGGCTCGTTTGGCTCGTTTGGCTCGTTTGACTCGTTTGACTCGTTTGACTCGTTTGACTCGTTTGACTCGTTTGACTCGTTTGACTCGTTTGACTCGTTTGACTCGTTTGACTCGTTTGACTCGCTTGACCCGATTGACTCGAGTAACTCGTTTGACTCGTTTGACTCGTTTGACTCGATTGACTCGTTTCACTCGTTTCACTCGTTTTACTCGTTTGACTCGTTTGGCTCGTTTGGCTCGTTTGGCTTGTTTGGCTCGTTTGGCTCGTTTGGCTCGTTTGGCTCGTTTGACTCGTTTGACTCGTTTGACTCGTTTGACTCGTTTGACTCGTTTGACTCGTTTGACTCGTTTGACTCGGTTGACTCGTTTGACTCGTTTGACTCGTTTGACTCGTTTGACTCGTTTGACTCGCTTGACCCGATTGACTCGAGTAACTCGTTTGACTCGTTTGACTCGTTTGACTCGATTGACTCGTTTCACTCGTTTCACTCGTTTTACTCGTTTGACTCGTTTGACTCGTTTGACTCGTTTGACTCGTTTGACTCGTTTGACTCGTTTGACTCGTTTGACTCGTTTGACTCGTTTGACTCGTTTGACTCGTTTGACTCGTTTGACTCGTTTGACTCGTTTGACTCGTTTGACTCGTTTGACTCGTTTGACTCGTTTGACTCGTTTGACTCGTTTGACTCGTTTGACTCGTTTGACTCGTTTGACTCGTTTGACTCGTTTGACTCGTTTGACTCGTTTGACTCGTTTGACTCGTTTGACTCGTTTGACTCGTTTGACTCGTTTGACTCGTTTGACTCGTTTGACTCGTTTGACTCGTTTGACTCGTTTGACTCGTTTGACTCGTTTGACTCGTTTGACTCGTTTGACTCGTTTGACTCGTTTGACTCGTTTGACTCGTTTGACTCGTTTGACTCGTTTGACTCGTTTGACTCGTTTGACTCGTTTGACTCGTTTGACTCGTTTGACTCGTTTGACTCGTTTGACTCGTTTGACTCGTTTGACTCGTTTGACTCGTTTGACTCGTTTGACTCGTTTGACTCGTTTGACTCGTTTGACTCGTTTGACTCGTTTGACTCGTTTGACTCGTTTGACTCGTTTGACTCGTTTGACTCGTTTGACTCGTTTGACTCGTTTGACTCGATTGTCCTGTTCGACCCGTTTCACACGTTCGACCCGTTTGACACGTTTGACTCGTTTGACTCGTTTGACTCGCTTGACCCGATTGACTCGAGTAACTCGTTTGACTCGTTTGACTCGTTTGACTCGATTGACTCGTTTCACTCGTTTCACTCGTTTTACTCGTTTGACTCGTTTCACTCGTTTCACTCGTTTCACTCGTTTCACTCGTTTGACTCGATTGTCCTGTTCGACCCGTTTGACTCGTTTGACTCGTTTGACTCGTTTGACTCGTTTGACTCGTTTGACTCGTTTGGGTCGTTTGACTCGTTTGACTCGTTTGACTCGATTGTCCTGTTCGACCCGTTTCACACGTTCGACCCGTTTGACACGTTTGACTCGTTTGGCTCGTTTGGCTCGTTTGGATCGTTTGGCTCGTTTGGCTCGTTTGGCTCGTTTGGCTCGTTTGGCTCGTTTGGCTCGTTTGGCTCGTTTGACTCGTTTGACTCGTTTGACTCGTTTGACTCGTTTGACTCGTTTGACTCGTTTGACTCGTTTGACTCGTTTGACTCGTTTGACTCGATTGTCCTGTTCGACCCGTTTCACACGTTCGACCCGTTTGACACGTTTGACTCGTTTGGCTCGTTTGGCTCGTTTGGATCGTTTGGCTCGTTTGGCTCGTTTGGCTCGTTTGGCTCGTTTGGCTCGTTTGGCTCGTTTGGCTCGTTTGACTCGTTTGACTCGTTTGACTCGTTTGACTCGTTTGACTCGTTTGACTCGTTTGACTCGTTTGACTCGTTTGACTCGTTTGACTCGTTTGACTCGTTTGACTCGTTTGACTCGTTTGACTCGTTTGACTCGTTTGACTCGTTTGACTCGTTTGATTCGTTTGACTCGTTTGACTCGTTTGACTCGTTTGACTCGTTTGACTCGTTTGACTCGTTTGACTCGTTTGACTCGTTTGACTCGTTTGACTCGTTTGACTCGTTTGACTCGTTTGACTCGTTTGACTCGTTTGACTCGTTTGACTCGTTTGACTCGTTTGACTCGTTTGACTCGTTTGACTCGTTTGACTCGTTTGACTCGTTTGACTCGTTTGACTCGTTTGACTCGTTTGACTCGTTTGACTCGTTTGACTCGTTTGACTCGCTTGACCCGATTGACTCGAGTAACTCGTTTGACTCGTTTGACTCGTTTGACTCGATTGACTCGTTTGACTCGTTTGACTCGTTTCACTCGTTTGACTCGTTTGACTCGTTTGACTCGTTTGACTCGTTTCACTCGTTTCACTCGTTTGACTCGATTGTCCTGTTCGACCCGTTTCACTCGTTTGACTCGTTTGACTCGTTTGACTCGTTTGACACGTTTGACTCGATTGTCCTGTTCGACCCGTTTCACTCGTTTGACTCGTTTGACTCGTTTGACTCGTTTGACTCGTTTGACTCGTTTGGGTCGTTTGACTCGTTTGACTCGTTTGACTCGATTGTCCTGTTCGACCCGTTTCACACGTTCGACCCGTTTGACACGTTTGACTCGTTTGGCTCGTTTGGCTCGTTTGGATCGTTTGGCTCGTTTGGCTCGTTTGGCTCGTTTGGCTCGTTTGGCTCGTTTGGCTCGTTTGACTCGTTTGACTCGTTTGACTCGTTTGACTCGTTTGACTCGTTTGACTCGTTTGACTCGTTTGACTCGGTTGACTCGTTTGACTCGTTTGACTCGTTTGACTCGTTTGACTCGCTTGACCCGATTGACTCGAGTAACTCGTTTGACTCGTTTGACTCGTTTGACTCGTTTCACTCGATTGACTCGTTTCACTCGTTTCACTCGTTTTACTCGTTTGACTCGTTTGACTCGTTTGACTCGTTTGACTCGTTTGACTCGTTTGACTCGTTTGACTCGTTTGACTCGTTTGACTCGTTTGACTCGTTTGACTCGTTTGGGTCGTTTGACTCGTTTGACTCGTTTGACTAGATTGTCCTGTTCGACCCGTTTCACACGTTCGACCCGTTTGACACGTTTGACTCGTTTGGCTCGTTTGGCTCGTTTGGATCGTTTGGCTCGTTTGGCTCGTTTGGCTCGTTTGGCTCGTTTGGCTCGTTTGGCTCGTTTGACTCGTTTGACTCGTTTGACTCGTTTGGCTCGTTTGGCTCGTTTGACTCGTTTGACTCGTTTGACTCGTTTGACTCGTTTGACTCGTTTGACTCGTTTGACTCGTTTGACTCGTTTGACTCGTTTGACTCGCTTGACCCGATTGACTCGAGTAACTCGTTTGACTCGTTTGACTCGTTTGACTCGATTGACTCGTTTCACTCGTTTCACTCGTTTTACTCGTTTGACTCGTTTGACTCGTTTGACTCGTTTCACTCGTTTCACTCGTTTGACTCGATTGTCCTGTTCGACCCGTTTCACTCGTTTGACTCGTTTCACTCGTTTGACTCGTTTGACTCGTTTGACTCGTTTGACTCGTTTGACTCGTTTGACTCGTTTGACTCGTTTGACTCGTTTGACTCGTTTGACTCGTTTGACTCGTTTGACTCGTTTGACTCGTTTGACTCGTTTGACTCGTTTGACTCGTTTGACTCGTTTGACTCGTTTGACTCGTTTGACTCGTTTGACTCGTTTGACTCGTTTGACTCGTTTGACTCGTTTGACTCGTTTGACTCGTTTGACTCGTTTGACTCGGTTGACTCGTTTGACTCGTTTGACTCGTTTGACTCGTTTGACTCGTTTGACTCGTTTGACTCGCTTGACTCGATTGACTCGAGTAACTCGTTTGACTCGTTTGACTCGTTTGACTCGTTTGACTCGATTGACTCGTTTGACTCGTTTGACTCGTTTCACTCGTTTGACTCGTTTGACTCGTTTGACTCGTTTGACTCGTTTCACTCGTTTCACTCGTTTGACTCGATTGTCCTGTTCGACCCGTTTCACTCGTTTGACTCGTTTGACTCGTTTGACTCGTTTGACTCGTTTGACTCGTTTGGGTCGTTTGACTCGTTTGACTCGTTTGACTCGATTGTCCTGTTCGACCCGTTTCACACGTTCGACCCGTTTGACACGTTTGACTCGTTTGGCTCGTTTGGCTCGTTTGGATCGTTTGGCTCGTTTGGCTCGTTTGGCTCGTTTGACTCGTTGACTCGTTTGACTCGTTTGACTCGTTTGACTCGTTTGACTCGTTTGACTCGTTTGACTCGTTTGACTCGTTTGACTCGTTTGACTCGTTTGACTCGTTTGACTCGTTTGACTCGTTTGACTCGTTTGACTCGCTTGACCCGATTGACTCGAGTAACTCGTTTGACTCGTTTGACTCGTTTGACTCGATTGACTCGTTTCACTCGTTTCACTCGTTTTACTCGTTTGACTCGTTTGACTCGTTTGACTCGTTTGACTCGTTTGACTCGTTTGACTCGTTTGACTCGTTTGACTCGTTTGACTCGTTTGACTCGTTTGACTCGTTTGACTCGTTTGACTCGTTTGACTCGTTTGACTCGTTTGACTCGTTTGACTCGTTTGACTCGTTTGACTCGTTTGACTCGTTTGACTCGTTTGACTCGTTTGACTCGTTTGACTCGTTTGACTCGTTTGACTCGTTTGACTCGTTTGACTCGTTTGACTCGTTTGACTCGTTTGACTCGTTTGACTCGTTTGACTCGTTTGACTCGTTTGACTCGTTTGACTCGTTTGACTCGTTTGACTCGTTTGACTCGTTTGACTCGTTTGACTCGTTTGACTCGTTTGACTCGTTTGACTCGTTTGACTCGTTTGACTCGTTTGACTCGTTTGACTCGTTTGACTCGTTTGACTCGTTTGACTCGTTTGACTCGTTTGACTCGTTTGACTCGTTTGACTCGTTTGACTCGTTTGACTCGTTTGACTCGTTTGACTCGTTTGACTCGTTTGACTCGTTTGACTCGTTTGACTCGTTTGACTCGTTTGACTCGTTTGACTCGTTTGACTCGTTTGACTCGTTTGACTCGTTTGACTCGTTTGACTCGTTTGACTCGTTTGACTCGTTTGACTCGTTTGACTCGTTTGACTCGTTTGACTCGTTTGACTCGTTTGACTCGTTTGACTCGTTTGACTCGTTTGACTCGTTTGACTCGTTTGACTCGTTTGACTCGTTTGACTCGTTTGACTCGTTTGACTCGTTTGACTCGTTTGACTCGTTTGACTCGTTTGACTCGTTTGACTCGTTTGACTCGTTTGACTCGTTTGACTCGTTTGACACGTTTGTCTCGTTTGACTCGTTTGACTCGTTTGACTCGATTGTCCTGTTCGACCCGTTTCACTCGTTCGACCCGTTTGACACGTTTGACTCGTTTGACTCGTTTGACTCGTTTGACTCGTTTGACTCGTTTGACTCGTTTGACTCGTTTGACTCGTTTGACTCGTTTGACTCGTTTGACTCGTTTGACTCGTTTGACTCGTTTGACTCGTTTGACTCGTTTGACTCGTTTGACTCGTTTGACTCGTTTGACTCGTTTGACTCGTTTGACTCGTTTGACTCGTTTGACTCGTTTGACTCGTTTGACTCGTTTGACTCGTTTGACTCGTTTGACTCGTTTGACTCGTTTGACTCGTTTGACTCGTTTGACTCGTTTGACTCGTTTGACTCGTTTGACTCGTTTGACTCGTTTGACTCGTTTGACTCGTTTGACTCGTTTGACTCGTTTGACTCGTTTGACTCGTTTGACTCGTTTGACTCGTTTGACTCGTTTGACTCGTTTGACTCGTTTGACTCGTTTGACTCGTTTGACTCGTTTGACTCGTTTGACTCGTTTGACTCGTTTGACTCGTTTGACTCGTTTGACTCGTTTGACTCGTTTGACTCGTTTGACTCGTTTGACTCGTTTGACTCGTTTGACTCGTTTGACTCGTTTGACTCGTTTGACTCGTTTGACTCGTTTGACTCGTTTGACTCGTTTGACTCGTTTGACTCGTTTGACTCGTTTGACTCGTTTGACTCGTTTGACTCGTTTGACTCGTTTGACTCGTTTGACTCGTTTGACTCGTTTGACTCGTTTGACTCGTTTGACTCGTTTGACTCGTTTGACTCGTTTGACTCGTTTGACTCGTTTGACTCGTTTGACTCGTTTGACTCGTTTGACTCGTTTGACTCGTTTGACTCGTTTGACTCGTTTGACTCGTTTGACTCGTTTGACTCGTTTGACTCGTTTGACTCGTTTGACTCGTTTGACTCGTTTGACTCGTTTGACTCGTTTGACTCGTTTGACTCGTTTGACTCGTTTGACTCGTTTGACTCGTTTGACTCGTTTGACTCGTTTGACTCGTTTGACTCGTTTGACTCGTTTGACTCGTTTGACTCGTTTGACTCGTTTGACTCGTTTGACTCGTTTGACTCGTTTGACTCGTTTGACTCGTTTGACTCGTTTGACTCGTTTGACTCGTTTGACTCGTTTGACTCGTTTGACTCGTTTGACTCGTTTGACTCGTTTGACTCGTTTGACTCGTTTGACTCGTTTGACTCGTTTGACTCGTTTGACTCGTTTGACTCGTTTGACTCGTTTGACTCGTTTGACTCGTTTGACTCGTTTGACTCGTTTGACTCGTTTGACTCGTTTGACTCGTTTGACTCGATTGTCCTGTTCGACCCGTTTCACACGTTCGACCCGTTTGACACGTTTGGCTCGCTTGGCTCGCTTGGCTCGTTTGGCTCGTTTGACTCGTTTGACTCGTTTGACTCGTTTGACTCGTTTGACTCGCTTGACTCGTTTGACTCGTTTGACTCGTTTGACTCGGTTGACTCGCTTGGCTCGCTTGGCTCGCTTGGCTCGCTTGGCTCGCTTGGCTCGCTTGGCTCGCTTGGCTCGCTTGGCTCGCTTGGCTCGCTTGGCTCGCTTGGCTCGCTTGGCTCGCTTGGCTCGGTTGGCTCGGTTGGCTCGCTTGGCTCGCTTGGCTCGCTTGGCTCGCTTGGCTCGCTTGGCTCGTTTGGCTCGTTTGACTCGTTTGACTCGTTTGACTCGTTTGACTCGTTTGACTCGTTTGACTCGTTTGACTCGTTTGACTCGTTTGACTCGGTTGACTCGCTTGGCTCGCTTGGCTCGGTTGGCTCGCTTGGCTCGCTTGGCTCGCTTGGCTCGCTTGGCTCGCTTGGCTCGTTTGGCTCGTTTGGCTCGTTTCACTCGTTCGACCCGTTTGACCCGTTTGACACGTTTGACTCGTTTGACTCGTTAGACTCGTTTGACTCGTTTGACTCGTTTGACTCGTTTGACTCGTTTGACTCGTTTGACTCGTTTGACTCGTTTGACTCGTTTGACTCGTTTGACTCGCTTGACCCGATTGACTCGAGTAACTCGTTTGACTCGTTTGACTCGTTTGACTCGATTGACTCGTTTCACTCGTTTCACTCGTTTTACTCGTTTGACTCGTTTGACTCGTTTGACTCGTTTCACTCGTTTCACTCGTTTGACTCGATTGTCCTGTTCGACCCGTTTCACTCGTTTGACTCGTTTCACTCGTTTGACTCGTTTGACTCGTTTGACTCGTTTGACTCGTTTGACTCGTTTGACTCGTTTGACTCGTTTGACTCGTTTGACTCGTTTGACTCGTTTGACTCGTTTGACTCGTTTGACTCGTTTGACTCGTTTGACTCGTTTGACTCGTTTGACTCGTTTGACTCGTTTGACTCGTTTGACTCGCTTGACCCGATTGACTCGAGTAACTCGTTTGACTCGTTTGACTCGTTTGACTCGATTGACTCGTTTGACTCGTTTGACTCGTTTCACTCGTTTGACTCGTTTGACTCGTTTGACTCGTTTGACTCGTTTCACTCGTTTCACTCGTTTGACTCGATTGTCCTGTTCGACCCGTTTCACTCGTTTGACTCGTTTGACTCGTTTGACTCGTTTGACTCGTTTGACTCGTTTGGGTCGTTTGACTCGTTTGACTCGTTTGACTCGATTGTCCTGTTCGACCCGTTTCACACGTTCGACCCGTTTGACACGTTTGACTCGTTTGGCTCGTTTGGCTCGTTTGGATCGTTTGGCTCGTTTGGCTCGTTTGGCTCGTTTGGCTTGTTTGGCTCGTTTGGCTCGTTTGGCTCGTTTGGCTCGTTTGACTCGTTTGACTCGTTTGACTCGTTTGACTCGTTTGACTCGTTTGACTCGTTTGACTCGTTTGACTCGGTTGACTCGTTTGACTCGTTTGACTCGTTTGACTCGTTTGACTCGCTTGACCCGATTGACTCGAGTAACTCGTTTGACTCGTTTGACTCGTTTGACTCGATTGACTCGTTTCACTCGTTTCACTCGTTTCACTCGTTTGACTCGTTTGACTCGTTTGACTCGCTTGACTCGTTTGACTCGATTGTCCTGTTCGACCCGTTTCACACGTTCGACCCGTTTGACACGTTTGGCTCGCTTGGCTCGCTTGGCTCGCTTGGCTCGCTTGGCTCGTTTGGCTCGTTTCACTCGTTTGACTCGTTTGACTCGTTTGACTCGTTTGACTCGCTTGACTCGTTTGACTCGTTTGACTCGTTTGACTCGGTTGACTCGCTTGGCTCGCTTGGCTCGCTTGGCTCGCTTGGCTCGCTTGGCTCGCTTGGCTCGCTTGGCTCGCTTGGCTCGCTTGGCTCGCTTGGCTCGCTTGGCTCGCTTGGCTCGCTTGGCTCGGTTGGCTCGGTTGGCTCGCTTGGCTCGCTTGGCTCGCTTGGCTCGCTTGGCTCGCTTGGCTCGCTTGGCTCGTTTGGCTTGTTTGACTCGTTTGACTCGTTTGACTCGTTTGACTCGTTTGACTCGTTTGACTCGTTTGACTCGTTTGACTCGTTTGACTCGGTTGACTCGCTTGGCTCGCTTGGCTCGGTTGGCTCGCTTGGGTCGCTTGGCTCGCTTGGCTCGCTTGGCTCGCTTGGCTCGTTTGGCTCGTTTGGCTCGTTTCACTCGTTCGACCCGTTTGACCCGTTTGACACGTTTGACTCGTTTGACTCGTTAGACTCGTTTGACTCGTTTGACTCGTTTGACTCGTTTGACTCGTTTGACTCGTTTGACTCGTTTGACTCGTTTGACTCGTTTGACTCGTTTGACTCGTTTGACTCGCTTGACCCGATTGACTCGAGTAACTCGTTTGACTCGTTTGACTCGTTTGACTCGATTGACTCGTTTCACTCGTTTGACTCGTTTTACTCGTTTGACTCGTTTGACTCGTTTGACTCGTTTCACTCGTTTCACTCGTTTGACTCGATTGTCCTGTTCGACCCGTTTCACTCGTTTGACTCGTTTCACTCGTTTGACTCGTTTGACTCGTTTGACTCGTTTGACTCGTTTGACTCGTTTGACTCGTTTGACTCGTTTGACTCGTTTGACTCGTTTGACTCGTTTGACTCGTTTGACTCGTTTGACTCGTTTGACTCGTTTGACTCGCTTGACCCGATTGACTCGAGTAACTCGTTTGACTCGTTTGACTCGTTTGACTCGATTGACTCGTTTGACTCGTTTGACTCGTTTCACTCGTTTGACTCGTTTGACTCGTTTGACTCGTTTGACTCGTTTCACTCGTTTCACTCGTTTGACTCGATTGTCCTGTTCGACCCGTTTCACTCGTTTGACTCGTTTGACTCGTTTGGCTCGTTTGGCTCGTTTGGCTCGTTTGACTCGTTTGACTCGTTTGACTCGTTTGACTCGTTTGACTCGTTTGACTCGTTTGACTCGTTTGACTCGTTTGACTCGTTTGACTCGTTTGACTCGTTTGACTCGTTTGACTCGTTTGACTCGTTTTACTCGTTTGACTCGATTGTCCTGTTCGACCCGTTTCACACGTTCGACCCGTTTGACACGTTTGACTCGTTTGGCTCGTTTGGCTCGTTTGGATCGTTTGGCTCGTTTGGCTCGTTTGGCTCGTTTGGCTCGTTTGGCTCGTTTGGCTCGTTTGGCTCGTTTGACTCGTTTGACTCGTTTGACTCGTTTGACTCGTTTGACTCGTTTGACTCGTTTGACTCGTTTGACTCGTTTGACTCGTTTGACTCGCTTGACCCGATTGACTCGAGTAACTCGTTTGACTCGTTTGACTCGTTTGACTCGATTGACTCGTTTCACTCGTTTCACTCGTTTTACTCGTTTGACTCGTTTGACTCGTTTGACTCGTTTCACTCGTTTCACTCGTTTCACTCGATTGTCCTGTTCGACCCGTTTCACTCGTTTGACTCGTTTGACTCGTTTGACTCGTTTGACTCGTTTGACTCGTTTGACTCGTTTGACTCGTTTGACTCGTTTGACTCGTTTGACTCGTTTGACTCGTTTGACTCGTTTGACTCGTTTGACTCGTTTGACTCGTTTGACTCGTTTGACTCGTTTGACTCGTTTGACTCGTTTGACTCGTTTGACTCGTTTGACTCGTTTGACTCGTTTGACTCGTTTGACTCGTTTGACTCGTTTGACTCGTTTGACTCGTTTGACTCGTTTGACTCGTTTGACTCGTTTGACTCGTTTGACTCGTTTGACTCGTTTGACTCGTTTGACTCGTTTGACTCGTTTGACTCGTTTGACTCGTTTGACTCGTTTGACTCGTTTGACTCGCTTGACCCGATTGACTCGAGTAACTCGTTTGAGTCGTTTGACTCGTTTGACTCGTTTGACTCGATTGACTCGTTTGACTCGTTTGACTCGTTTCACTCGTTTGACTCGTTTGACTCGTTTGACTCGTTTGACTCGTTTCACTCGTTTGACTCGTTTGACTCGATTGTCCTGTTCGACCCGTTTCACTCGTTTGACTCGTTTGACTCGTTTGACTCGTTTGACTCGTTTGACTCGTTTGGGTCGTTTGACTCGTTTGACTCGTTTGACTCGATTGTCCTGTTCGACCCGTTTCACACGTTCGACCCGTTTGACACGTTTGACTCGTTTGGCTCGTTTGGCTCGTTTGGATCGTTTGGCTCGTTTGGCTCGTTTGGCTCGTTTGGCTCGTTTGGCTCGTTTGGCTCGTTTGGCTCGTTTGACTCGTTTGACTCGTTTGACTCGTTTGACTCGTTTGACTCGTTTGACTCGTTTGACTCGTTTGACTCGTTTGACTCGTTTGACTCGTTTGACTCGTTTGACTCGTTTGACTCGCTTGACCCGATTGACTCGAGTAACTCGTTTGACTCGTTTGACTCGTTTGACTCGTTTGGCTCGTTTGGCTCGTTTGGCTCGTTTGGCTCGTTTGGCTCGTTTGGCTCGTTTGGCTCGTTTGGCTCGTTTGACTCGTTTGACTCGTTTGACTCGTTTGACTCGTTTGACTCGTTTGACTCGTTTGACTCGTTTGACTCGTTTGACTCGTTTGACTCGTTTGACTCGTTTGACTCGTTTGACTCGTTTGACTCGTTTGACTCGTTTGACTCGTTTGACTCGTTTGACTCGTTTGACTCGTTTGACTCGTTTGACTCGTTTGACTCGTTTGACTCGTTTGACTCGTTTGACTCGTTTGACTCGTTTGACTCGTTTGACTCGTTTGACTCGTTTGACTCGTTTGACTCGTTTGACTCGTTTGACTCGTTTGACTCGTTTGACTCGTTTGACTCGTTTGACTCGTTTGACTCGTTTGACTCGTTTGACTCGTTTGACTCGTTTGACTCGTTTGACTCGTTTGACTCGTTTGACTCGTTTGACTCGTTTGACTCGTTTGACTCGTTTGACTCGTTTGACTCGTTTGACTCGTTTGACTCGTTTGACTCGTTTGACTCGTTTGACTCGTTTGACTCGTTTGACTCGTTTGACTCGTTTGACTCGTTTGACTCGTTTGACTCGTTTGACTCGTTTGACTCGTTTGACTCGTTTGACTCGTTTGACTCGTTTGACTCGTTTGACTCGTTTGACTCGTTTGACTCGTTTGACTCGTTTGACTCGTTTGACTCGTTTGACTCGTTTGACTCGTTTGACTCGTTTGACTCGTTTGACTCGTTTGACTCGTTTGACTCGTTTGACTCGTTTGACTCGTTTGACTCGTTTGACTCGTTTGACTCGTTTGACTCGTTTGACTCGTTTGACTCGTTTGACTCGTTTGACTCGTTTGACTCGTTTGACTCGTTTGACTCGTTTGACTCGTTTGACTCGTTTGACTCGTTTGACTCGTTTGACTCGTTTGACTCGTTTGACTCGTTTGACTCGTTTGACTCGTTTGACTCGTTTGACTCGTTTGACTCGTTTGACTCGTTTGACTCGTTTGACTCGTTTGACTCGTTTGACTCGTTTGACTCGTTTGACTCGTTTGACTCGTTTGACTCGTTTGACTCGTTTGACTCGTTTGACTCGTTTGACTCGTTTGACTCGTTTGACTCGTTTGACTCGTTTGACTCGTTTGACTCGTTTGACTCGTTTGACTCGTTTGACTCGTTTGACTCGTTTGACTCGTTTGACTCGTTTGACTCGTTTGACTCGTTTGACTCGTTTGACTCGTTTGACTCGTTTGACTCGTTTGACTCGTTTGACTCGTTTGACTCGTTTGACTCGTTTGACTCGTTTGACTCGTTTGACTCGTTTGACTCGTTTGACTCGTTTGACTCGTTTGACTCGTTTGACTCGTTTGACTCGTTTGACTCGTTTGACTCGTTTGACTCGTTTGACTCGTTTGACTCGTTTGACTCGTTTGACTCGTTTGACTCGTTTGACTCGATTGACTCGTTTGACTCGTTTGACTCGTTTGACTCGTTTGACTCGTTTCACTCGTTTCACTCGTTTGACTCGATTGTCCTGTTCGACCCGTTTCACTCGTTTGACTCGTTTGGCTCGTTTGGCTCGTTTGGCTCGTTTGGCTCGTTTGGCTCGTTTGGCTCGTTTGGCTCGTTTGACTCGTTTGACTCGTTTGACTCGTTTGACTCGTTTGACTCGTTTGACTCGTTTGACTCGTTTGACTCGTTTGACTCGTTTGACTCGTTTGACTCGTTTGACTCGTTTGACTCGTTTGACTCGTTTGACTCGTTTGACTCGTTTGACTCGTTTGACTCGTTTGACTCGTTTGACTCGTTTGACTCGTTTGACTCGTTTGACTCGTTTGACTCGTTTGACTCGTTTGACTCGTTTGACTCGTTTGACTCGTTTGACTCGTTTGACTCGTTTGACTCGTTTGACTCGTTTGACTCGTTTGACTCGTTTGACTCGTTTGACTCGTTTGACTCGTTTGACTCGTTTGACTCGTTTGACTCGTTTGACTCGTTTGACTCGTTTGACTCGTTTGACTCGTTTGACTCGTTTGACTCGTTTGACTCGTTTGACTCGTTTGACTCGTTTGACTCGTTTGACTCGTTTGACTCGTTTGACTCGTTTGACTCGTTTGACTCGTTTGACTCGTTTGACTCGTTTGACTCGTTTGACTCGTTTGACTCGTTTGACTCGTTTGACTCGCTTGACCCGATTGACTCGAGTAACTCGTTTGACTCGTTTGACTCGTTTGACTCGATTGACTCGTTTGACTCGTTTGACTCGTTTCACTCGTTTGACTCGTTTGACTCGTTTGACTCGTTTGACTCGTTTCACTCGTTTCACTCGTTTGACTCGATTGTCCTGTTCGACCCGTTTCACTCGTTTGACTCGTTTGACTCGTTTGGCTCGTTTGGCTCGTTTGGCTCGTTTGACTCGTTTGACTCGTTTGACTCGTTTGACTCGTTTGACTCGTTTGACTCGTTTGACTCGTTTGACTCGTTTGACTCGTTTGACTCGTTTGACTCGTTTGACTCGTTTGACTCGTTTGACTCGTTTTACTCGTTTGACTCGATTGTCCTGTTCGACCCGTTTCACACGTTCGACCCGTTTGACTCGTTTGGCTCGTTTGGCTCGTTTGGATCGTTTGGCTCGTTTGGCTCGTTTGGCTCGTTTGGCTCGTTTGGCTCGTTTGGCTCGTTTGGCTCGTTTGACTCGTTTGACTCGTTTGACTCGTTTGACTCGTTTGACTCGTTTGACTCGTTTGACTCGTTTGACTCGTTTGACTCGTTTGACTCGCTTGACCCGATTGACTCGAGTAACTCGTTTGACTCGTTTGACTCGTTTGACTCGATTGACTCGTTTCACTCGTTTCACTCGTTTTACTCGTTTGACTCGTTTGACTCGTTTGACTCGTTTCACTCGTTTCACTCGTTTCACTCGATTGTCCTGTTCGACCCGTTTCACTCGTTTGACTCGTTTGACTCGTTTGACTCGTTTGACTCGTTTGACTCGTTTGACTCGTTTGACTCGTTTGACTCGTTTGACTCGTTTGACTCGTTTGACTCGTTTGACTCGTTTGACTCGTTTGACTCGTTTGACTCGTTTGACTCGTTTGACTCGTTTGACTCGTTTGACTCGTTTGACTCGTTTGACTCGTTTGACTCGTTTGACTCGTTTGACTCGTTTGACTCGTTTGACTCGTTTGACTCGTTTGACTCGTTTGACTCGTTTGACTCGTTTGACTCGTTTGACTCGTTTGACTCGTTTGACTCGTTTGACTCGTTTGACTCGTTTGACTCGTTTGACTCGTTTGACTCGTTTGACTCGTTTGACTCGTTTGACTCGTTTGACTCGCTTGACCCGATTGACTCGAGTAACTCGTTTGAGTCGTTTGACTCGTTTGACTCGTTTGACTCGATTGACTCGTTTGACTCGTTTGACTCGTTTCACTCGTTTGACTCGTTTGACTCGTTTGACTCGTTTGACTCGTTTCACTCGTTTCACTCGTTTGACTCGATTGTCCTGTTCGACCCGTTTCACTCGTTTGACTCGTTTGACTCGTTTGACTCGTTTGACTCGTTTGACTCGTTTGGGTCGTTTGACTCGTTTGACTCGTTTGACTCGATTGTCCTGTTCGACCCGTTTCACACGTTCGACCCGTTTGACACGTTTGACTCGTTTGGCTCGTTTGGCTCGTTTGGATCGTTTGGCTCGTTTGGCTCGTTTGGCTCGTTTGGCTCGTTTGGCTCGTTTGGCTCGTTTGGCTCGTTTGGCTCGTTTGACTCGTTTGACTCGTTTGACTCGTTTGACTCGTTTGACTCGTTTGACTCGTTTGACTCGTTTGACTCGTTTGACTCGTTTGACTCGTTTGACTCGTTTGACTCGTTTGACTCGCTTGACCCGATTGACTCGAGTAACTCGTTTGACTCGTTTGACTCGTTTGACTCGTTTGGCTCGTTTGGCTCGTTTGGCTCGTTTGGCTCGTTTGGCTCGTTTGGCTCGTTTGGCTCGTTTGGCTCGTTTGGCTCGTTTGACTCGTTTGACTCGTTTGACTCGTTTGACTCGTTTGACTCGTTTGACTCGTTTGACTCGTTTGACTCGTTTGACTCGTTTGACTCGTTTGACTCGTTTGACTCGTTTGACTCGTTTGACTCGTTTGACTCGTTTGACTCGTTTGACTCGTTTGACTCGTTTGACTCGTTTGACTCGTTTGACTCGTTTGACTCGTTTGACTCGTTTGACTCGTTTGACTCGTTTGACTCGTTTGACTCGTTTGACTCGTTTGACTCGTTTGACTCGTTTGACTCGTTTGACTCGTTTGACTCGTTTGACTCGTTTGACTCGTTTGACTCGTTTGACTCGTTTGACTCGTTTGACTCGTTTGACTCGTTTGACTCGTTTGACTCGTTTGACTCGTTTGACTCGTTTGACTCGTTTGACTCGTTTGACTCGTTTGACTCGTTTGACTCGTTTGACTCGTTTGACTCGTTTGACTCGTTTGACTCGTTTGACTCGTTTGACTCGTTTGACTCGTTTGACTCGTTTGACTCGTTTGACTCGTTTGACTCGTTTGACTCGTTTGACTCGTTTGACTCGTTTGACTCGTTTGACTCGTTTGACTCGTTTGACTCGTTTGACTCGTTTGACTCGTTTGACTCGTTTGACTCGTTTGACTCGTTTGACTCGTTTGACTCGTTTGACTCGTTTGACTCGTTTGACTCGTTTGACTCGTTTGACTCGTTTGACTCGTTTGACTCGTTTGACTCGTTTGACTCGTTTGACTCGTTTGACTCGTTTGACTCGTTTGACTCGTTTGACTCGTTTGACTCGTTTGACTCGTTTGACTCGTTTGACTCGTTTGACTCGTTTGACTCGTTTGACTCGTTTGACTCGTTTGACTCGTTTGACTCGTTTGACTCGTTTGACTCGTTTGACTCGTTTGACTCGTTTGACTCGTTTGACTCGTTTGACTCGTTTGACTCGTTTGACTCGTTTGACTCGTTTGACTCGTTTGACTCGTTTGACTCGTTTGACTCGTTTGACTCGTTTGACTCGTTTGACTCGTTTGACTCGTTTGACTCGTTTGACTCGTTTGACTCGTTTGACTCGTTTGACTCGTTTGACTCGTTTGACTCGTTTGACTCGTTTGACTCGTTTGACTCGTTTGACTCGTTTGACTCGTTTGACTCGTTTGACTCGTTTGACTCGTTTGACTCGTTTGACTCGTTTGACTCGTTTGACTCGTTTGACTCGTTTGACTCGTTTGACTCGTTTGACTCGTTTGACTCGTTTGACTCGTTTGACTCGTTTGACTCGTTTGACTCGTTTGACTCGTTTGACTCGTTTGACTCGTTTGACTCGTTTGACTCGTTTGACTCGTTTGACTCGTTTGACTCGTTTGACTCGTTTGACTCGTTTGACTCGTTTGACTCGATTGACTCGTTTGACTCGTTTGACTCGTTTGACTCGTTTGACTCGTTTCACTCGTTTCACTCGTTTGACTCGATTGTCCTGTTCGACCCGTTTCACTCGTTTGACTCGTTTGGCTCGTTTGGCTCGTTTGGCTCGTTTGGCTCGTTTGGCTCGTTTGGCTCGTTTGGCTCGTTTGACTCGTTTGACTCGTTTGACTCGTTTGACTCGTTTGACTCGTTTGACTCGTTTGGCTCGTTTGGCTCGTTTGGGTCGTTTGGCTCGTTTGGCTCGTTTGGCTCGTTTGGCTCGTTTGGCTCGTTTGGCTCGTTTGGCTCGTTTGGCTCGTTTGGCTCGTTTGGCTCGTTTGGCTCGTTTGGCTCGTTTGGCTCGTTTGGCTCGTTTGGCTCGTTTGGCTCGTTTGGCTCGTTTGGCTCGTTTGGCTCGTTTGGCTCGTTTGGCTCGTTTGGCTCGTTTGACTCGTTTGACTCGTTTGACTCGTTTGCCTCGTTTGACTCGTTTGACTCGTTTGACTCGTTTGACTCGTTTGACTCGTTTGACTCGGTTGGCTCGCTTGGCTCGCTTGGCTCGCTTGGCTCGCTTGGCTCGCATGGCTCGCTTGGCTCGCTTGGCTCGCTTGGCTCGCTTGGCTCGCTTGGCTCGCTTGGCTCGCTTGGCTCGCTTGGCTCGCTTGGCTCGCTTGGCTCGCTTGGCTCGCTTGGCTCGCTTGGCTCGCTTGGCTCGCTTGGCTCGCTTGGCTCGCTTGGCTCGTTTGGCTCGTTTGACTCGTTTGACTCGTTTGACTCGTTTGACTCGTTTGACTCGTTTGACTCGTTTGACTCGTTTGACTCGGTTGACTCGCTTGGCTCGCTTGGCTCGCTTGGCTCGCTTGGCTCGCTTGGCTCGCTTGGCTCGCTTGGCTCGTTTGACTCGTTTGACTCGTTTGACTCGTTTGACTCGTTTGACTCGTTTGGCTCGTTTGGCTCGTTTGGCTCGTTTGACTCGATTGTCCTGTTCGACCCGTTTCACTCGTTTAACTCGTTTCACTCGTTTGACTCGTTTGACTCGTTTGACTCGTTTGGGTCGTTTGACTCGTTTGACTCGTTTGGGTCGTTTGACTCGTTTCACTCGTTTGACTCGATGGTCCTGTTCGAACCGTTTCACTCGTTCGACCCGTTTGACCCGTTTGACACGTTTGACTCGTTTGACTCGTTTGACTCGTTTGACTCGTTTGGCTCGTTTGGCTCGTTTGGCTCGTTTGCCTCGTTTGGCTCGTTTGACTCGTTTGACTCGTTTGACTCGTTTGACTCGTTTGACTCGTTTGACTCGTTTGACTCGTTTGACTCGTTTGACTCGTTTGACTCGTTTGACTCGTTTGACTCGTTTGACTCGTTTGACTCGTTTGACTCGTTTGACTCGTTTGACTCGTTTGACTCGTTTGACTCGTTTGACACGTTTGTCTCGTTTGACTCGTTTGACTCGTTTGACTCGTTTGACTCGTTTGACTCGATTGTCCTGTTCGACCCGTTTCACTCGTTCGACCCGTTTGACACGTTTGACTCGTTTGACTCGTTTGACTCGTTTGACTCGTTTGGCTCGTTTGGCTCGTTTGGCTCGTTTGGCTCGTTTGACTCGTTTGGCTCGTTTGACTCGTTTGACTCGTTTGAATCGTTTGACTCGTTTGACTCGTTTGGCTCGTTTGACTCGTTTGGCTCGTTTGACTCGTTTGACTCGTTTGACTCGTTTGACTCGTTTGACTCGATTGACCCGTTTGACTCGTTTGACTCGTTTGACTCGTTTGACTCGTTTGACTCGTTTGACTCGTTTGACTCGTTTGACACGTTTGTCTCGTTTGACTCGTTTGACTCGTTTGACTCGTTTGACTCGTTTGACTCGTTTGACTCGTTTGACTCGTTTGACTCGTTTGACTCGTTTGACTCGTTTGACTCGTTTGACTCGTTTGACTCGTTTGACTCGTTTGACTCGTTTGACTCGTTTGACTCGTTTGACTCGTTTGACTCGTTTGACTCGTTTGACTCGTTTGACTCGTTTGACTCGTTTGACTCGTTTGACTCGTTTGACTCGTTTGACTCGTTTGACTCGTTTGACTCGTTTGACTCGTTTGACTCGTTTGACTCGTTTGACTCGTTTGACTCGTTTGACTCGTTTGACTCGTTTGACTCGTTTGACTCGTTTGACTCGTTTGACTCGTTTGACTCGTTTGACTCGTTTGACTCGTTTGACTCGTTTGACTCGTTTGACTCGTTTGACTCGTTTGACTCGTTTGACTCGTTTGACTCGTTTGACTCGTTTGACTCGTTTGACTCGTTTGACTCGTTTGACTCGTTTGACTCGTTTGACTCGTTTGACTCGTTTGACTCGTTTGACTCGTTTGACTCGTTTGACTCGTTTGACTCGTTTGACTCGTTTGACTCGTTTGACTCGTTTGACTCGTTTGACTCGTTTGACTCGTTTGACTCGTTTGACTCGTTTGACTCGTTTGACTCGTTTGACTCGTTTGACTCGTTTGACTCGTTTGACTCGTTTGACTCGTTTGACTCGTTTGACTCGTTTGACTCGTTTGACTCGTTTGACTCGTTTGACTCGTTTGACTCGTTTGACTCGTTTGACTCGTTTGAATCGTTTGACTCGTTTGACTCGTTTGACTCGTTTGACTCGTTTGGCTCGTTTGGCTCGTTTGGCTCGTTTGGCTCGTTTGGCTCGTTTGGCTCGTTTGGCTCGTTTGGCTCGTTTGGCTCGATTGGCTCGTTTGACTCGTTTGACTCGTTTGACTCGTTTGACTCGTTTGACTCGTTTGACTCGTTTGACTCGTTTGACTCGTTTGGCTCGTTTGGCTCGTTTGGCTCGTTTGGCTCGTTTGACTCGTTTGACTCGTTTGACTCGTTTGACTCGTTTGACTCGTTTGACTCGTTTGACTCGTTTGACTCGTTTGACTCGTTTGACTCGTTTGACTCGTTTGACTCGTTTGACTCGTTTGACTCGTTTGACTCGTTTGACTCGTTTGACTCGTTTGACTCGTTTGACTCGTTTGACTCGTTTGACTCGTTTGACTCGTTTGACTCGTTTGACTCGTTTGACTCGTTTGACTCGTTTGACTCGTTTGACTCGTTTGACTCGTTTGACTCGTTTGACTCGTTTGACTCGTTTGACTCGTTTGACTCGTTTGACTCGTTTGACTCGTTTGACTCGTTTGACTCGTTTGACTCGTTTGACTCGTTTGACTCGTTTGACTCGTTTGACTCGTTTGACTCGTTTGACTCGTTTGACTCGTTTGACTCGTTTGACTCGTTTGACTCGTTTGACTCGTTTGACTCGTTTGACTCGTTTGACTCGTTTGACTCGTTTGACTCGTTTGACTCGTTTGACTCGTTTGACTCGTTTGACTCGTTTGACTCGTTTGACACGTTTGTCTCGTTTGACTCGTTTGACTCGTTTGACTCGTTTGACTCGTTTGACTCGATTGTCCTGTTCGACCCGTTTCACTCGTTCGACCCGTTTGACACGTTTGACTCGTTTGACTCGTTTGACTCGTTTGACTCGTTTGGCTCGTTTGGCTCGTTTGGCTCGTTTGGCTCGTTTGACTCGTTTGGCTCGTTTGACTCGTTTGACTCGTTTGAATCGTTTGACTCGTTTGACTCGTTTGGCTCGTTTGACTCGTTTGGCTCGTTTGACTCGTTTGACTCGTTTGACTCGTTTGACTCGTTTGACTCGATTGACCCGTTTGACTCGTTTGACTCGTTTGACTCGTTTGACTCGTTTGACTCGTTTGACTCGTTTGACTCGTTTGACACGTTTGTCTCGTTTGACTCGTTTGACTCGTTTGACTCGTTTGACTCGTTTGACTCGTTTGACTCGTTTGACTCGTTTGACTCGTTTGACTCGTTTGACTCGTTTGACTCGTTTGACTCGTTTGACTCGTTTGACTCGTTTGACTCGTTTGACTCGTTTGACTCGTTTGACTCGTTTGACTCGTTTGACTCGTTTGACTCGTTTGACTCGTTTGACTCGTTTGACTCGTTTGACTCGTTTGACTCGTTTGACTCGTTTGACTCGTTTGACTCGTTTGACTCGTTTGACTCGTTTGACTCGTTTGACTCGTTTGACTCGTTTGACTCGTTTGACTCGTTTGACTCGTTTGACTCGTTTGACTCGTTTGACTCGTTTGACTCGTTTGACTCGTTTGACTCGTTTGACTCGTTTGACTCGTTTGACTCGTTTGACTCGTTTGACTCGTTTGACTCGTTTGACTCGTTTGACTCGTTTGACTCGTTTGACTCGTTTGACTCGTTTGACTCGTTTGACTCGTTTGACTCGTTTGACTCGTTTGACTCGTTTGACTCGTTTGACTCGTTTGACTCGTTTGACTCGTTTGACTCGTTTGACTCGTTTGACTCGTTTGACTCGTTTGACTCGTTTGACTCGTTTGACTCGTTTGACTCGTTTGACTCGTTTGACTCGTTTGACTCGTTTGACTCGTTTGACTCGTTTGACTCGTTTGACTCGTTTGACTCGTTTGGCTCGTTTGGCTCGTTTGGCTCGTTTGGCTCGTTTGGCTCGTTTGACTCGTTTGGCTCGGTTGGCTCGCTTGGCTCGCTTGGCTCGCTTGGCTCGCTTGGCTCGCTTGGCTCGCTTGGCTCGTTTGGCTCGTTTGCCTCGTTTGACTCGTTTGACTCGTTTGACTCGTTTGACTCGTTTGACTCGTTTGACTCGTTTGACTCGTTTGGCTCGTTTGGTTCGTTTGGCTCGTTTGGCTCGTTTGGCTCGTTTGGCTCGTTTGGCTCGTTTGGCTCGTTTGGCTCGTTTGGCTCGTTTGGCTCGTTTGGCTCGTTTGGCTCGTTTGGCTCGTTTGGCTCGTTTGGCTCGTTTGGCTCGTTTGGCTCGTTTGGCTCGTTTGGCTCGTTTGGCTCGTTTGGCTCGTTTGGCTCGTTTGGCTCGTTTGACTCGTTTGACTCGTTTGACTCGTTTGACTCGTTTGACTCGTTTGACTCGTTTGACTCGTTTGACTCGTTTGACTCGTTTGACTCGTTTGACTCGTTTGGCTCGTTTGGCTCGTTTGGCTCGTTTGGCTCGTTTGGCTCGTTTGGCTCGTTTGGCTCGTTTGACTCGTTTGACTCGTTTGACTCGTTTGACTCGTTTGACTCGTTTGACTCGTTTGACTCGTTTGACTCGTTTGACTCGTTTGACTCGTTTGACTCGTTTGACTCGTTTGACTCGTTTGACTCGTTTGACTCGTTTGACTCGTTTGACTCGTTTGACTCGTTTGACTCGTTTGACTCGTTTGACTCGTTTGACTCGTTTGACTCGTTTGACTCGTTTGACTCGTTTGACTCGTTTGACTCGTTTGACTCGTTTGACTCGTTTGACTCGTTTGACTCGTTTGACTCGTTTGACTCGTTTGACTCGTTTGACTCGTTTGACTCGTTTGACTCGTTTGACTCGTTTGACTCGTTTGACTCGTTTGACTCGTTTGACTCGTTTGACTCGTTTGACTCGTTTGACTCGTTTGACTCGTTTGACTCGTTTGACTCGTTTGACTCGTTTGACTCGTTTGACTCGTTTGACTCGTTTGACTCGTTTGACTCGTTTGACTCGTTTGACTCGTTTGACACGTTTGTCTCGTTTGACTCGTTTGACTCGTTTGACTCGATTGTCCTGTTCGACCCGTTTCACTCGTTCGACCCGTTTGACACGTTTGACTCGTTTGACTCGTTTGACTCGTTTGACTCGTTTGGCTCGTTTGGCTCGTTTGGCTCGTTTGGCTCGTTTGACTCGTTTGGCTCGTTTGACTCGTTTGACTCGTTTGAATCGTTTGACTCGTTTGACACGTTTGGCTCGTTTGACTCGTTTGGCTCGTTTGACTCGTTTGACTCGTTTGACTCGTTTGACTCGTTTGACTCGATTGACCCGTTTGACTCGTTTGACTCGTTTGACTCGTTTGACTCGTTTGACTCGTTTGACTCGTTTGACTCGTTTGACACGTTTGTCTCGTTTGACTCGTTTGACTCGTTTGACTCGTTTGACTCGTTTGACTCGTTTGACTCGTTTGACTCGTTTGACTCGTTTGACTCGTTTGACTCGTTTGACTCGTTTGACTCGTTTGACTCGTTTGACTCGTTTGACTCGTTTGACTCGTTTGACTCGTTTGACTCGTTTGACTCGTTTGACTCGTTTGACTCGTTTGACTCGTTTGACTCGTTTGACTCGTTTGACTCGTTTGACTCGTTTGACTCGTTTGACTCGTTTGACTCGTTTGACTCGTTTGACTCGTTTGACTCGTTTGACTCGTTTGACTCGTTTGACTCGTTTGACTCGTTTGACTCGTTTGACTCGTTTGACTCGTTTGACTCGTTTGACTCGTTTGACTCGTTTGACTCGTTTGACTCGTTTGACTCGTTTGACTCGTTTGACTCGTTTGACTCGTTTGACTCGTTTGACTCGTTTGACTCGTTTGACTCGTTTGACTCGTTTGACTCGTTTGACTCGTTTGACTCGTTTGACTCGTTTGACTCGTTTGACTCGTTTGACTCGTTTGACTCGTTTGACTCGTTTGACTCGTTTGACTCGTTTGACTCGTTTGACTCGTTTGACTCGTTTGACTCGTTTGACTCGTTTGACTCGTTTGACTCGTTTGACTCGTTTGACTCGTTTGACTCGTTTGACTCGTTTGACTCGTTTGACTCGTTTGACTCGTTTGACTCGTTTGACTCGTTTGACTCGTTTGACTCGTTTGACTCGTTTGACTCGTTTGACTCGTTTGACTCGTTTGACTCGTTTGACTCGTTTGACTCGTTTGACACGTTTGTCTCGTTTGACTCGTTTGACTCGTTTGACTCGTTTGACTCGTTTGACTCGATTGTCCTGTTCGACCCGTTTCACTCGTTCGACCCGTTTGACACGTTTGACTCGTTTGACTCGTTTGACTCGTTTGACTCGTTTGGCTCGTTTGGCTCGTTTGGCTCGTTTGGCTCGTTTGACTCGTTTGGCTCGTTTGACTCGTTTGACTCGTTTGAATCGTTTGACTCGTTTGACTCGTTTGGCTCGTTTGACTCGTTTGGCTCGTTTGACTCGTTTGACTCGTTTGACTCGTTTGACTCGTTTGACTCGATTGACCCGTTTGACTCGTTTGACTCGTTTGACTCGTTTGACTCGTTTGAATCGTTTGACTCGTTTGACTCGTTTGGCTCGTTTGACTCGTTTGGCTCGTTTGACTCGTTTGACTCGTTTGACACGTTTGTCTCGTTTGACTCGTTTGACTCGTTTGGCTCGTTTGGCTCGTTTGACTCGTTTGGCTCGTTTGACTCGTTTGACTCGTTTGAATCGTTTGACTCGTTTGACTCGTTTGGCTCGTTTGACTCGTTTGGCTCGTTTGACTCGTTTGACTCGTTTGACTCGTTTGACTCGTTTGACTCGATTGACCCGTTTGACTCGTTTGACTCGTTTGACTCGTTTGACTCGTTTGACTCGTTTGACTCGTTTGACTCGTTTGACACGTTTGTCTCGTTTGACTCGTTTGACTCGTTTGACTCGTTTGACTCGTTTGACTCGTTTGACTCGTTTGACTCGTTTGACTCGTTTGACTCGTTTGACTCGTTTGACTCGTTTGACTCGTTTGACTCGTTTGACTCGTTTGACTCGTTTGACTCGTTTGACTCGTTTGACTCGTTTGGCTCGTTTGGCTCGTTTGGCTCGTTTGACTCGTTTGGCTCGTTTGACTCGTTTGACTCGATTGACCCGTTTGACTCGTTTGACTCGTTTGACTCGTTTGACTCGTTTGACTCGTTTGACTCGTTTGACTCGTTTGACACGTTTGTCTCGTTTGACTCGTTTGACTCGTTTGACTCGTTTGACTCGTTTGACTCGTTTGACTCGTTTGACTCGTTTGACTCGTTTGACTCGTTTGACTCGTTTGACTCGTTTGACTCGTTTGACTCGTTTGACTCGTTTGACTCGATTGTCCTGTTCGACCCGTTTCACTCGTTCGACCCGTTTGACACGTTTGACTCGTTTGACTCGTTTGACTCGTTTGACTCGTTTGGCTCGTTTGGCTCGTTTGGCTCGTTTGGCTCGTTTGACTCGTTTGGCTCGTTTGACTCGTTTGACTCGTTTGAATCGTTTGACTCGTTTGACTCGTTTGGCTCGTTTGACTCGTTTGGCTCGTTTGACTCGTTTGACTCGTTTGACTCGTTTGACTCGTTTGACTCGATTGACCCGTTTGACTCGTTTGACTCGTTTGACTCGTTTGACTCGTTTGACTCGTTTGACTCGTTTGACTCGTTTGACACGTTTGTCTCGTTTGACTCGTTTGACTCGTTTGACTCGTTTGACTCGTTTGACTCGTTTGACTCGTTTGACTCGTTTGACTCGTTTGACTCGTTTGACTCGTTTGACTCGTTTGACTCGTTTGACTCGTTTGACTCGTTTGACTCGTTTGACTCGTTTGACTCGTTTGACTCGTTTGACTCGTTTGACTCGTTTGACTCGTTTGACTCGTTTGACTCGTTTGACTCGTTTGACTCGTTTGACTCGTTTGACTCGTTTGACTCGTTTGACTCGTTTGACTCGTTTGACTCGTTTGACTCGTTTGACTCGTTTGACTCGTTTGACTCGTTTGACTCGTTTGACTCGTTTGACTCGTTTGACTCGTTTGACTCGTTTGACTCGTTTGACTCGTTTGACTCGTTTGACTCGTTTGACTCGTTTGACTCGTTTGACTCGTTTGACTCGTTTGACTCGTTTGACTCGTTTGACTCGTTTGACTCGTTTGACTCGTTTGACTCGTTTGACTCGTTTGACTCGTTTGACTCGTTTGACTCGTTTGACTCGTTTGACTCGTTTGACTCGTTTGACTCGTTTGACTCGTTTGACTCGTTTGACTCGTTTGACACGTTTGTCTCGTTTGACTCGTTTGACTCGTTTGACTCGTTTGACTCGTTTGACTCGATTGTCCTGTTCGACCCGTTTCACTCGTTCGACCCGTTTGACACGTTTGACTCGTTTGACTCGTTTGACTCGTTTGACTCGTTTGGCTCGTTTGGCTCGTTTGGCTCGTTTGGCTCGTTTGACTCGTTTGGCTCGTTTGACTCGTTTGACTCGTTTGAATCGTTTGACTCGTTTGACTCGTTTGGCTCGTTTGACTCGTTTGGCTCGTTTGACTCGTTTGACTCGTTTGACTCGTTTGACTCGTTTGACTCGATTGACCCGTTTGACTCGTTTGACTCGTTTGACTCGTTTGACTCGTTTGACTCGTTTGACTCGTTTGACTCGTTTGACACGTTTGTCTCGTTTGACTCGTTTGACTCGTTTGACTCGTTTGACTCGTTTGACTCGTTTGACTCGTTTGACTCGTTTGACTCGTTTGACTCGTTTGACTCGTTTGACTCGTTTGACTCGTTTGACTCGTTTGACTCGTTTGACTCGTTTGACTCGTTTGACTCGTTTGACTCGTTTGACTCGTTTGACTCGTTTGACTCGTTTGACTCGTTTGACTCGTTTGACTCGTTTGACTCGTTTGACTCGTTTGACTCGTTTGACTCGTTTGACTCGTTTGACTCGTTTGACTCGTTTGACTCGTTTGACTCGTTTGACTCGTTTGACTCGTTTGACTCGTTTGACTCGTTTGACTCGTTTGACTCGTTTGACTCGTTTGACTCGTTTGACTCGTTTGACTCGTTTGACTCGTTTGACTCGTTTGACTCGTTTGACTCGTTTGACTCGTTTGACTCGTTTGACTCGTTTGACTCGTTTGACTCGTTTGACTCGTTTGACTCGTGTGACTCGTTTGACTCGTTTGACTCGTTTGACTCGTTTGACTCGTTTGACTCGTTTGACTCGTTTGACTCGTTTGACTCGTTTGACTCGTTTGACTCGTTTGACTCGTTTGACTCGTTTGACTCGTTTGACTCGTTTGACTCGTTTGACTCGTTTGACTCGTTTGACTCGTTTGACTCGTTTGACTCGTTTGACTCGTTTGACTCGTTTGACTCGTTTGACTCGTTTGACTCGTTTGACTCGTTTGACTCGTTTGACTCGTTTGACTCGTTTGACTCGTTTGACTCGTTTGACTCGTTTGACTCGTTTGACTCGTTTGACTCGTTTGACTCGTTTGACTCGTTTGACTCGTTTGACTCGTTTGACTCGTTTGACTCGTTTGACTCGTTTGACTCGTTTGACTCGTTTGACTCGTTTGACTCGTTTGACTCGTTTGACTCGTTTGACTCGTTTGACTCGTTTGACTCGTTTGACTCGTTTGACTCGTTTGACTCGTTTGACTCGTTTGACTCGTTTGACTCGTTTGACTCGTTTGACTCGTTTGACTCGTTTGACTCGTTTGACTCGTTTGACTCGTTTGACTCGTTTGACTCGTTTGACTCGTTTGACTCGTTTGACTCGTTTGACTCGTTTGACTCGTTTGACTCGTTTGACTCGTTTGACTCGTTTGACTCGTTTGACTCGTTTGACTCGTTTGACACGTTTGTCTCGTTTGACTCGTTTGACTCGTTTGACTCGTTTGACTCGTTTGACTCGATTGTCCTGTTCGACCCGTTTCACTCGTTCGACCCGTTTGACACGTTTGACTCGTTTGACTCGTTTGACTCGTTTGGCTCGTTTGACTCGTTTGGCTCGTTTGGCTCGTTTGGCTCGTTTGGCTCGTTTGGCTCGTTTGGCTCGTTTGGCTCGTTTGGCTCGTTTGGCTCGTTTGGCTCGTTTGGCTCGTTTGGCTCGTTTGGCTCGTTTGACTCGTTTGACTCGTTTGACTCGTTTGACTCGTTTGACTCGTTTGACTCGTTTGACTCGTTTGACTCGTTTGACTCGTTTGACTCGTTTGACTCGTTTGACTCGTTTGACTCGTTTGACTCGTTTGACTCGTTTGACTCGTTTGACTCGTTTGACTCGTTTGACTCGTTTGACTCGTTTGACTCGTTTGACTCGTTTGACTCGTTTGACTCGTTTGACTCGTTTGACTCGTTTGACTCGTTTGACTCGTTTGACTCGTTTGACTCGTTTGACTCGTTTGACTCGTTTGACTCGTTTGACTCGTTTGACTCGTTTGACTCGTTTGACTCGTTTGACTCGTTTGACTCGTTTGACTCGTTTGACTCGTTTGACTCGTTTGACTCGTTTGACTCGTTTGACTCGTTTGACTCGTTTGACTCGTTTGACTCGTTTGACTCGTTTGACTCGTTTGACTCGTTTGACTCGTTTGACTCGTTTGACTCGTTTGACTCGTTTGACTCGTTTGACTCGTTTGACTCGTTTGACTCGTTTGACTCGTTTGACTCGTTTGACTCGTTTGACTCGTTTGACTCGTTTGACTCGTTTGACTCGTTTGACTCGTTTGACTCGTTTGACTCGTTTGGCTCGTTTGGCTCGTTTGGCTCGTTTGACTCGTTTGGCTCGGTTGGCTCGCTTGGCTCGCTTGGCTCGCTTGGCTCGCTTGGCTCGCTTGGCTCGCTTGGCTCGCTTGGCTCGTTTGGCTCGTTTGCCTCGTTTGACTCGTTTGACTCGTTTGACTCGTTTGACTCGTTTGACTCGTTTGACTCGTTTGGCTCGTTTGGCTCGTTTGGCTCGTTTGGCTCGTTTGGCTCGTTTGGCTCGTTTGGCTCGTTTGGCTCGTTTGGCTCGTTTGGCTCGTTTGGCTCGTTTGGCTCGTTTGGCTCGTTTGGCTCGTTTGGCTCGTTTGGCTCGTTTGGCTCGTTTGGCTCGTTTGGCTCGTTTGGCTCGTTTGGCTCGTTTGGCTCGTTTGACTCGTTTGACTCGTTTGACTCGTTTGACTCGTTTGACTCGTTTGACTCGTTTGACTCGTTTGACTCGTTTGACTCGTTTGACTCGTTTGACTCGTTTGACTCGTTTGGCTCGTTTGGCTCGTTTGGCTCGTTTGGCTCGTTTGGCTCGTTTGGCTCGTTTGGCTCGTTTGACTCGTTTGACTCGTTTGACTCGTTTGACTCGTTTGACTCGTTTGACTCGTTTGACTCGTTTGACTCGTTTGACTCGTTTGACTCGTTTGACTCGTTTGACTCGTTTGACTCGTTTGACTCGTTTGACTCGTTTGACTCGTTTGACTCGTTTGACTCGTTTGACTCGTTTGACTCGTTTGACTCGTTTGACTCGTTTGACTCGTTTGACTCGTTTGACTCGTTTGACTCGTTTGACTCGTTTGACTCGTTTGACTCGTTTGACTCGTTTGACTCGTTTGACTCGTTTGACTCGTTTGACTCGTTTGACTCGTTTGACTCGTTTGACTCGTTTGACTCGTTTGACTTGTTTGACTCGTTTGACTCGTTTGACTCGTTTGACTCGTTTGACTCGTTTGACTCGTTTGACTCGTTTGACTCGTTTGACTCGTTTGACTCGTTTGACTCGTTTGACTCGTTTGACACGTTTGTCTCGTTTGACTCGTTTGACTCGTTTGACTCGTTTGACTCGTTTGACTCGATTGTCCTGTTCGACCCGTTTCACTCGTTCGACCCGTTTGACACGTTTGACTCGTTTGACTCGTTTGACTCGTTTGACTCGTTTGGCTCGTTTGGCTCGTTTGGCTCGTTTGGCTCGTTTGACTCGTTTGGCTCGTTTGACTCGTTTGACTCGTTTGAATCGTTTGACTCGTTTGACTCGTTTGGCTCGTTTGACTCGTTTGGCTCGTTTGACTCGTTTGACTCGTTTGACTCGTTTGACTCGTTTGACTCGATTGACCCGTTTGACTCGTTTGACTCGTTTGAATCGTTTGACTCGTTTGACTCGTTTGACTCGTTTGACTCGTTTGACACGTTTGTCTCGTTTGACTCGTTTGACTCGTTTGACTCGTTTGACTCGTTTGACTCGTTTGACTCGTTTGACTCGTTTGACTCGTTTGACTCGTTTGACTCGTTTGACTCGTTTGACTCGTTTGACTCGTTTGACTCGTTTGACTCGTTTGACTCGTTTGACTCGTTTGACTCGTTTGACTCGTTTGACTCGTTTGACTCGTTTGACTCGTTTGACTCGTTTGACTCGTTTGACTCGTTTGACTCGTTTGACTCGTTTGACTCGTTTGACTCGTTTGACTCGTTTGACTCGTTTGACTCGTTTGACTCGTTTGACTCGTTTGACTCGTTTGACTCGTTTGACTCGTTTGACTCGTTTGACTCGTTTGACTCGTTTGACTCGTTTGACTCGTTTGACTCGTTTGACTCGTTTGACTCGTTTGACTCGTTTGACTCGTTTGACTCGTTTGACTCGTTTGACTCGTTTGACTCGTTTGACTCGTTTGACTCGTTTGACTCGTTTGACTCGTTTGACTCGTTTGACTCGTTTGACTCGTTTGACTCGTTTGACTCGTTTGACTCGTTTGACTCGTTTGACTCGTTTGACTCGTTTGACTCGTTTGACTCGTTTGACTCGTTTGACTCGTTTGACTCGTTTGACTCGTTTGACTCGTTTGACTCGTTTGACTCGTTTGACTCGTTTGACTCGTTTGACTCGTTTGACTCGTTTGACTCGTTTGACTCGTTTGACTCGTTTGACTCGTTTGACTCGTTTGACTCGTTTGACTCGTTTGACTCGTTTGACTCGTTTGACTCGTTTGACTCGTTTGACTCGTTTGACTCGTTTGACTCGTTTGACTCGTTTGACTCGTTTGACTCGTTTGACTCGTTTGACTCGTTTGACACGTTTGTCTCGTTTGACTCGTTTGACTCGTTTGACTCGTTTGACTCGTTTGACTCGATTGTCCTGTTCGACCCGTTTCACTCGTTCGACCCGTTTGACACGTTTGACTCGTTTGACTCGTTTGACTCGTTTGACTCGTTTGGCTCGTTTGGCTCGTTTGGCTCGTTTGGCTCGTTTGACTCGTTTGGCTCGTTTGACTCGTTTGACTCGTTTGAATCGTTTGACTCGTTTGACTCGTTTGGCTCGTTTGACTCGTTTGGCTCGTTTGACTCGTTTGACTCGTTTGACTCGTTTGACCCGTTTGACTCGATTGACCCGTTTGACTCGTTTGACTCGTTTGACTCGTTTGACTCGTTTGACTCGTTTGACTCGTTTGACTCGTTTGACACGTTTGTCTCGTTTGACTCGTTTGACTCGTTTGACTCGTTTGACTCGTTTGACTCGTTTGACTCGTTTGACTCGTTTGACTCGTTTGACTCGTTTGACTCGTTTGACTCGTTTGACTCGTTTGACTCGTTTGACTCGTTTGACTCGTTTGACTCGTTTGACTCGTTTGACTCGTTTGACTCGTTTGACTCGTTTGACTCGTTTGACTCGTTTGACTCGTTTGACTCGTTTGACTCGTTTGACTCGTTTGACTCGTTTGACTCGTTTGACTCGTTTGACTCGTTTGACTCGTTTGACTCGTTTGACTCGTTTGACTCGTTTGACTCGTTTGACTCGTTTGACTCGTTTGACTCGTTTGACTCGTTTGACTCGTTTGACTCGTTTGACTCGTTTGACTCGTTTGACTCGTTTGACTCGTTTGACTCGTTTGACTCGTTTGACTCGTTTGACTCGTTTGACTCGTTTGACTCGTTTGACTCGTTTGACTCGTTTGACTCGTTTGACTCGTTTGACTCGTTTGACTCGTTTGACTCGTTTGACTCGTTTGACTCGTTTGACTCGTTTGACTCGTTTGACTCGTTTGACTCGTTTGACTCGTTTGACTCGTTTGACTCGTTTGACTCGTTTGACTCGTTTGACTCGTTTGACTCGTTTGACTCGTTTGACTCGTTTGACTCGTTTGACTCGTTTGACTCGTTTGACTCGTTTGACTCGTTTGACTCGTTTGACTCGTTTGACTCGTTTGACTCGTTTGACTCGTTTGACTCGTTTGACTCGTTTGACTCGTTTGACTCGTTTGACTCGTTTGACTCGATTGACCCGTTTGACTCGTTTGACTCGTTTGACTCGTTTGACTCGTTTGACTCGTTCGACTCGTTTGACTCGTTTGACTCGTTTGACTCGTTTGACTCGTTTGTCTCGTTTGACTCGTTTGACTCGTTTGACTCGTTTGACTCGTTTGACTCGATTGTCCTGTTCGACCCGTTTCACTCATTCGACCCGTTTGACACGTTTGACTCGTTTGACTCGTTTGACTCGTTTGACTCGTTTGGCTCGTTTGGCTCGTTTGGCTCGTTTGGCTCGTTTGACTCGTTTGGCTCGTTTGACTCGTTTGACTCGTTTGACTCGTTTGACTCGATTGTCCTGTTCGACCCGTTTCACTCGTTCGACCCGTTTGACACGTTTGACTCGTTTGACTCGTTTGACTCGTTTGACTCGTTTGACTCGTTTGACTCGTTTGACTCGTTTGACTCGTTTGACTCGTTTGACTCGTTTGACTCGTTTGACTCGTTTGACTCGTTTGACTCGTTTGACTCGTTTGACTCGTTTGACTCGTTTGACTCGTTTGACTCGTTTGACTCGTTTGACTCGTTTGACTCGTTTGACTCGTTTGACTCGTTTGACTCGTTTGACTCGTTTGACTCGTTTGACTCGTTTGACTCGTTTGACTCGTTTGACTCGTTTGACTCGTTTGACTCGTTTGACTCGTTTGACTCGTTTGACTCGTTTGACTCGGTTGACTCGTTTGACTCGTTTGACTCGTTTGACTCGTTTGACTCGTTTGACTCGTTTGACTCGTTTGACTCGTTTGACTCGTTTGACTCGTTTGACTCGTTTGACTCGTTTGGCTCGTTTGGCTCGTTTGGCTCGATTGACTCGTTTGGCTCGTTTGATTCGTTTGACTCGTTTGACTCGTTTGACTCGTTTGACTCGTTTGACTCGTTTGACTCGATTGACCCGTTTGACTCGTTTGACTCGTTTGACACGTTTGACTCGTTTGACTCGTTTGACTCGTTTGACTCGTTTGACTCGTTTGACTCGTTTGGCTTGTTTGGCTCGTTTGGCTCGTTTGACTCGTTTGGCTCGTTTGACTCGTTTGACTCGTTTGACTCGTTTGACTCGTTTGACTCGTTTGACTCGTTTGACTCGATTGACCCGTTTGACTCGTTTGACTCGTTTGACTCGTTTGACTCGTTTGACTCGTTTGACTCGTTTGACACGATTGTCTCGTTTGACTCGTTTGACTCGTTTGACTCGATTGTCCTGTTCGACCCGTTTCACTCGTTCGACCCGTTTGACACGTTTGACTCGTTTGACTCGTTTGACTCGTTTGACTCGTTTGACTCGTTTGACTCGTTTGACTCGTTTGACTCGTTTGACTCGTTTGACTCGTTTGACTCGTTTGACTCGTTTGACTCGTTTGACTCGTTTGACTCGTTTGACTCGTTTGACTCGTTTGACTCGTTTGACTCGTTTGACTCGTTTGACTCGTTTGACTCGTTTGACTCGTTTGACTCGTTTGACTCGTTTGACTCGTTTGACTCGTTTGACTCGTTTGACTCGTTTGACTCGTTTGACTCGTTTGACTCGTTTGACTCGTTTGACTCGTTTGACTCGTTTGACTCGTTTGGCTCGTTTGGCTCGATTGTCCTGTTCGACCCGTTTCACTCGTTCGACCCGTTTGACACGTTTGACTCGTTTGACTCGTTTGACTCGTTTGACTCGTTTGACTCGTTTGACTCGTTTGACTCGTTTGACTCGTTTGACTCGTTTGACTCGTTTGACTCGTTTGACTCGTTTGACTCGTTTGACTCGTTTGACTCGTTTGACTCGTTTGACTCGTTTGACTCGTTTGACTCGTTTGACTCGTTTGACTCGTTTGACTCGTTTGACTCGTTTGACTCGTTTGACTCGTTTGACTCGTTTGACTCGTTTGACTCGTTTGACTCGTTTGACTCGTTTGACTCGTTTGACTCGTTTGACTCGTTCGACTCGTTCGACTCGTTTGACTCGTTTGACTCGTTTGACTCGTTTGACTCGTTTGACTCGTTTGACTCGTTTGACTCGTTTGACTCGTTTGACTCGTTTGACTCGTTTGACTCGTTTGACTCGTTTGACTCGTTTGACTCGTTTGACTCGTTTGACTCGTTTGACTCGTTTGACTCGTTTGACTCGTTTGACTCGTTTGACTCGTTTGACTCGTTTGACTCGTTTGACTCGTTTGACTCGTTTGACTCGTTTGACTCGTTTGACTCGTTTGACTCGTTTGACTCGTTTGACTCGTTTGACTCGTTTGACTCGTTTGACTCGTTTGACTCGTTTGACTCGTTTGACTCGTTTGACTCGTTTGACTCGTTTGACTCGTTTGACTCGTTTGACCCGTTTGACCCGTTTGACCCGTTTGACCCGTTTGACACGTTTGACTCGTTTGACTCGTTTGACTCGTTTGACTCGTTTGACTCGGTTGACTCGCTTGGCTCGCTTGGCTCGCTTGGCTCGCTTGGCTCGCTTGGCTCGCTTGGCTCGCTTGGCTCGCTTGGCTCGCTTGGCTCGCTTGGCTCGCTTGGCTCGCTTGGCTCGCTTGGCTCGCTTGGCTCGCTTGGCTCGCTTGGCTCGCTTGGCTCGCTTGGCTCGCTTGGCTCGCTTGGCTCGCTTGGCTCGCTTGGCTCGCTTGGCTCGTTTGGCTCGTTTGACTCGTTTGACTCGTTTGACTCGTTTGACTCGTTTGACTCGTTTGACTCGTTTGACTCGTTTGACTCGTTTGACTCGTTTGACTCGTTTGACTCGTTTGACTCGTTTGACTCGTTTGAATCGTTTGACTCGTTTGACTCGTTTGACTCGTTTGACTCGTTTGACTCGTTTGGCTCGTTTGGCTCGTTTGGCTCGTTTGACTCGTTTGGCTCGTTTGATTCGTTTGACTCGTTTGACTCGTTTGACTCGTTTGACTCGTTTGACTCGTTTGACTCGATTGACCCGTTTGACTCGTTTGACTCGTTTGACTCGTTTGACTCGTTTGACTCGTTTGACTCGTTTGACTCGTTTGACTCGTTTGACACGTTTGTCTCGTTTGACTCGTTTGACTCGTTTGACTCGTTTGACTCGTTTGACTCGATTGTCCTGTTCGACCCGTTTCACTCGTTCGACCCGTTTGACACGTTTGACTCGTTTGACTCGTTTGACTCGTTTGACTCGTTTGGCTCGTTTGACTCGTTTGACTCGTTTGACTCGTTTGACTCGTTTGACTCGTTTGACACGTTTGTCTCGTTTGACTCGTTTGACTCGTTTGACTCGTTTGACTCGTTTGACTCGATTGTCCTGTTCGACCCGTTTCACTCGTTCGACCCGTTTGACACGTTTGACTCGTTTGACTCGTTTGACTCGTTTGACTCGTTTGACTCGTTTGACTCGTTTGACTCGTTTGACTCGTTTGACTCGTTTGACTCGTTTGACTCGTTTGACTCGTTTGACTCGTTTGACTCGTTTGACTCGTTTGACTCGTTTGACTCGTTTGACTCGTTTGACTCGTTTGACTCGTTTGACTCGTTTGACTCGTTTGACTCGTTTGACTCGTTTGACTCGTTTGACTCGTTTGACTCGTTTGTCTCGTTTGACTCGTTTGACTCGTTTGACTCGTTAGACTCGTTTGACTCGTTTGACTCGTTTGACTCGTTTGGCTCGTTTGGCTCGTTTGGCTCGTTTGGCTCGTTTGGCTCGTTTGACTCGTTTGGCTCGTTTGACTCGTTTGACTAGTTTGACTCGTTTGACTCGTTTGACTCGTTTGACTCGTTTGGCTCGTTTGACTCGTTTGACTCGTTTGACTCGTTTGACTCGTTTGGGTCGTTTGACTCGTTTCACTCGTTTAACTCGATGGTCCTGTTCGACCCGTTTCACTCGTTCGACCCGTTTGACCCGTTTGACACGTTTGACTCGTTTGACTCGTTTGACTCATTTGACTCGTTTGACTCGTTTGACTCGTTTGACTCGTTTGACTCGTTTGACTCGTTTGACTCGTTTGACTCGTTTGACTCGTTTGACTCGTTTGACTCGTTTGACTCGTTTGACTCGTTTGACTCGTTTGACTCGTTTGACTCGTTTGACTCGTTTGACTCGTTTGACTCGTTTGACTCGTTTGACTCGTTTGACTCGTTTGACTCGTTTGACTCGTTTGACTCGTTTGACTCGTTTGACTCGTTTGACTCGTTTGACTCGTTTGACTCGTTTGACTCGTTTGACTCGTTTGACTCGTTTGACTCGTTTGACTCGTTTG
>CAJUZA010000031.1:5000-15000 GCA_910592295.1 Andrena haemorrhoa
ACCGAGAGAACAAAAGATATATATCAAACATATTTAATAACACGATTACCCTGAACGGTGGATCACTTGGCTCGTGGGTCGATGAAGAACGCAGCTAATTGCGCGTCAACGTGTGAACTGCAGGACACATGAACATCGACATTTCGAACGCACATTGCGGTCCACGGATACAATTCCTGGACCACGCCTGGCTGAGGGTCGTTATCACATACAAAAGACTGCTTGCGTCGGTTTCTCCTCGGCGTGTCATCCTCGCCGTCTCGCGTTTCCGACGATGTAACGCGTTTCGGTGTCGGGTCGATGATACACGCGAGATACGCGCGACGTACGAGCGAAAGTTGGGCTGTTCGTCGGCGTTTGCCACGGCTCGCGCCAGAGTCGTTGAAGCGTGTAATCTCTCCCGTGCGAGAAAAGAGAGAGGCGAACGTGATGAAAATATGATCATCGTGCGGACTCGCGTGCGTGCTTTCACGGCGTCGTGCGTCGTTGTTTTAAAACGACCGCCCGTGTGCTGCACCGCTCCCCGGATCAAGCACACTCACGGCAGCCTCTCCGCTCGCACCGGTGGTGTAGATTTGCCTTCACGTTCTGCGCGAGATCTTTTTACCGTGCTCCCGACGTCGCCTGAAATGAAAAATTTGTCCTGAGAAAGAGACACCAAAGAGCGAGAGATAGATAGAGAGAAAGAGCAGTGCGCGGCATATGTGCGCCGATCTATATCGTCGCCTTCACGAGGCCCCAGGGATTTTAAAAAGAGGGTCGTCGTTTTGACAAGTGATAAAAGTCAATCGATACATCGAGGGCACACCACTCGTTCTTCGGGACGCCGTGAAGATCCAAGGGTGTATTACACGAATACAGGCGCTGTGCGGGATGATAAACAACCACGCGTTAACAGGATCGGGTCGATGTATTTCCCCGTCCGTTGCGCGTGTCCTCGCCAAGCCCTATTCGTTCTCTCCCTATGGCCACGTTCCGTCGACACAGACGAGTGTTTGCGCCAAACATTCGATGAGAGATTGCTGCATGCGTCGTTTAACGTTTCTGTACCCCGAAATCCTCATTGGCGCGGCTGCGCGAATTTGAATTTTGACGAGAACCGAAAGGCGCTGATGCCGCGAAAGGTGGTTATGACTCTCCTTCGTGTAGAATGGAAGAACGAGTCTCCCCGATCGCCCCATGTCTTTGTCGCGTTGTTGGTCGACCGTATAAGAGACCGCGCGTCTCACCGGTCGTACAGTCCACGGAAAAGCTTATTTTTCCCGCGGTTCCCTCTGCTGCTCGCAGCGTGAAGGGATAGCGGAATCTCAAAGCTAATATAGCGGACGGACGTTAAAGTAAAAACCGGTGGTCGTTCCGCGGGAGTCTCGCGGATCGATTCGACGATGCGCGACGAAAAGAGACACTTTGGCGAGGCGCAAATAGAGGTAGGGGGGACTAATTCTCTATTAGAAGAGAAAAAGAGTCCATATACCTTTTCTCTGAAATCGTGCGATGGCACCTCTGGATACACAACGAGTCTGGCTATGAGCCGGGATGTGTACGGGGGAAGATATATGTGCGTGGCGTGTGATGCCGTATACGCGGTGCGCATGGGAAACTGCGAGCGAGCAAGGGAAGAGAAAGAATCGAAGAAGTTTATTTATATTCTTCTCCTTGTATTCTTCAGCCCAGCTTCTCGTCCGGCCCGGCCCCGTCGTCGGTGTCAACTCGCAATACGCGCACACCCCCCCGTACTCCCGCCGCCGGGAGACCCGTCGAGATAAAGTATCAAAAAGAGGGAGCACGATTTATATATCTTCTCTCCATATGATTGACGACCTCAGAGTAGGCGAGATTACCCGCTGAATTTAAGCATATTACTAAGCGGAGGAAAAGAAACTAACAAGGATTTCCTTAGTAGCGGCGAGCGAACAGGAATTAGCCCAGCACTGAATCCCGCGGTTCCGCCGCAGGGAATTGTAGTGTTCAGGAGGATCCGTTTATCCCGTGACGTCGCACCGCGTCCAAGTCCATCTTGAATGGGGCCACTTACCCGCAGAGGGTGCCAGGCCCGTAGCGACCGGTACGCGTTTCGGGAGGATCTCTCCATAGAGTCGGGTTGCTTGAGAGTGCAACCCTAAGTGGGTGGTAAACTCCATCTAAGGCTAAATACAACCACGAGACCGATAGCGAACAAGTACCGTGAGGGAAAGTTGAAAAGAACTTTGAAGAGAGAGTTCAAGAGTACGTGAAACCGTTCAGGGGTAAACCTGAGAAACCCAAAAGATCGAATGGGGAGATTCATCGTCGACGAGGCTGGCTCCCGTCGGTGCGCGATACTCCGGGTGGACTTTCGTGGTCCATTAGCGAGGGTACACCACCGGCGGCGAATGTTCCGGCCACGTAGTCGTGCACTTCTCCCCTAGTAGAACGTCGCGACCCGTTGCGTGTCGGTCTACGGCCCGAGCGGTTGCCTGTTTCGTTGCTCCCAGAGCACGCGACAGACCCTCGGCCGCCCGGCCGGCTGCGCGACGGTACTCTGACGGTATCGGGCCGCAACCAATCCATTTTCGAATGTGTGTGCGTCAGGCCCGCCGCAAGCCCGGCCAGTTCTTACCCGGAGGCACGGACCTGGTGCCGTCCCCGGGCCTGGCCAGCTGTTAGCAGGCGGTGTCCTTGGACTGGCCAAGCTTCGAATTACCGGTCGGCGACGCTACTGCTTTGGGTACTCTCAGGACCCGTCTTGAAACACGGACCAAGGAGTCTAACATGTGCGCGAGTCATTGGGAGAAAGAAACCTAAAGGCGGAATGAAAGTGAAGGTCGACCTTTGCGTCGACCGAGGGAGGATCGGCCGCGTTACGATGCGGCCTCGCACTCCCGGGGCGTCTCGTTCTCATTGCGAGAAGAGGCGCACCTAGAGCGTACACGTTGGGACCCGAAAGATGGTGAACTATGCCTGGTCAGGACGAAGTCAGGGGAAACCCTGATGGAGGTCCGTAGCGATTCTGACGTGCAAATCGATCGTCGGAACTGGGTATAGGGGCGAAAGACTAATCGAACCATCTAGTAGCTGGTTCCCTCCGAAGTTTCCCTCAGGATAGCTGGCACTCGCTCGTTCCTACGCGAACGTGTGCGAGTTTCATCTGGTAAAGCGAATGATTAGAGGCCTTGGGGCCGAAACGACCTCAACCTATTCTCAAACTTTAAATGGGTGAGATCTCTGGCTTGCTTGGATCATGAAGCCACGAGATTATATTGAATCAGAGTGCCAAGTGGGCCAATTTTGGTAAGCAGAACTGGCGCTGTGGGATGAACCAAACGCAGAGTTAAGGCGCCTAAGTCGACGCTTATGGGATACCATGAAAGGCGTTGGTTGCTTAAGACAGCAGGACGGTGGCCATGGAAGTCGGAATCCGCTAAGGAGTGTGTAACAACTCACCTGCCGAAGCAACTAGCCCTGAAAATGGATGGCGCTGAAGCGTCGCGCCTATACTCCGCCGTCAGCGGCAAGTGGGGAGGGACGTGCCACCCGTTCGCGGGTGACCGTCCTCCATGAAGCCCTGACGAGTAGGAGGGTCGCGGCGGTGTGCGCAGAAGGGTCTGGGCGTGAGCCTGCCTGGAGCCACCGTCGGTGCAGATCTTGGTGGTAGTAGCAAATACTCCAGCGAGGCCCTGGAGGACTGACGTGGAGTAGGGTTTCGTGTGAACAGCCGTTGCACACGAGTCAGTCGATCCTAAGCCCTAAGAGAAATCCTATGCAGATGTGGTGTCCTAAAACAGAGTTTTTTGAGACACACACCCGTTGGGCGAAAGGGAATCCGGTTCCTATTCCGGAACCCGGTAGCGGAACCGCAAACCATTCGGGCCCTCGTAAGAGTGTTCGTCGGGGTAACCCAAAATGACCTGGAGACGCCGTCGGGAGATCCGGGAAGAGTTTTCTTTTCTGTATAAGCGTTCGAGTTCCCTGGAAACCTCTAGCAGGGAGATAGGGTTTGGAACGCGAAGAGCACCGCAGTTGCGGCGGTGTCCGGATCTTCCCCTCGGACCTTGAAAATCCAGGAGAGGGCCACGTGGAGGTGTCGCGCCGGTTCGTACCCATATCCGCAGCAGGTCTCCAAGGTAAAGAGCCTCTAGTCGATAGATTAATGTAGGTAAGGGAAGTCGGCAAATTGGATCCGTAACTTCGGAATAAGGATTGGCTCTGAGGAGCGGGGCGTGTCGGGCTTGGTTGGGAAACGGGTTTGGTTGACGAGCCGGGCCTGGGTGAGGTGAACGGTCGGGATTTCGGTCTCGCATCCGGGATCCGAGCTCGGTCCCGTGCCATCGCCTCCCGCGGATCTTCCTTGCTGCGAGGCTTCCGTGTCGGTTTTACCGTCGTGGTCGTCCTCTTCGGCCGCCATTCAACGCTCAGCTCAGAACTGGCACGGACTAGGGGAATCCGACTGTCTAATTAAAACAAAGCATTGCGATGGCCCCCGAGGGTGTTGACGCAATGTGATTTCTGCCCAGTGCTCTGAATGTCAACGTGAAGAAATTCAAAAAAGCGCGGGTAAACGGCGGGAGTAACTATGACTCTCTTAAGGTAGCCAAATGCCTCGTCATCTAATTAGTGACGCGCATGAATGGATTAACGAGATTCCCTCTGTCCCTATCTACTAGTTCCTACCTGACCGCCGAAGGGGACGGACGTGCCTCGCACCGCTCCGCCGCTACCTGAGTCGTGACCGTAGGAAAGTGACGCGTCCGTGGAATTACAGTGGATTTCTCGCATTTATGCGTAGAGTTCTAGGAGTTTCTCGTGTTTAGTCACGTATTAGGAGTGTTTTCTTCGGTTCTGTGATTACTGTGTGTCGATCGTATCGGGAAATTTACAGAAACTTTTTCAAGATCTGCGATTTTCGTATCCGTGGATCGGCCGTGCGGGTTTTCGCTCGATATCTCCGCTTCCGAGCGAGATACACGCGTGTGCTCGCGGCAGTGAACTCAGGGCGTTGAGACGAATAGAAGGAGCTATTCGCCATTTAATTTGGACGAAAATAACGTTAGTTAGGATAGATTTAGTTTTCCGAACCCCAAGCGACGCCGACGCGCCGCCATCTTGGGTCGACCCAAGCGTCAGCGGCCACGTCATCGTTGAGGTCGGACGAGAGCATTCTGTTCTGTAGTTTGCTTTGTTCCTGTACGAACAATTATAAGTGTGAAAGGACTGAGTATTGCATGCTGTGTGTCAGTGCGACGGGAGTAGTATTGTAAATCCCAGAGTGTGGAAAGAAAGTGGGCTTTGACGGGGGTCTCCACTTCAGTGTGAGATACCTGCGAACGTCCAGCGTAGATTATAGTACAAGACGAGACGCATTATATACCGCCGAGAGCGACCAAATCGTGCAATTAATAAGAGAGATACGTCCTTTTCAGTTTCAGGAAATCGCTCCAGAGCGTTGGCGCCGAGCGGTGGGAAAAACCCAAGCGGGTGACGTCATCGCCGCCATCTTGGGCCGCCGGTCGGTCACGTACGCCGCCCGGGAAGCGGGCGAAGCGGCAGGAGTGGGGAGCGCCCCACCACACCCACCGAGGACAGGAGTGGGAGAACTCGGCCTCTGAATGGCGTCTAACACGTCACTCAGAGCGGATTGGGCAAAGGCGCAGCTCAAGGCAGTGACCGGGATCCCGGTATCGACAAGGGCGCCCGCCGTCGGTACCAAGGCGGCGAAGAGGAAGGCGAGCACCACGCCAGTGAAGACAACGGGATCACAGCAGGAGGACAGGAAGATGCGGAAGACGACGGAAGCAACGGCAGCAGCACCACCAGCGAAGTCGGGGACAGCGGAGTCAGCACCGACAGCACCAGCGAAGGAGGGAAGGACGGGAGACGCACCGCCACCACCAACGAAGGAGAGGACCATCGCCTCCACCAAGGAGGCGGCCAGCGCGATCGAGGACAGGATCTTTGCGTACTGCATGGATCCTGTCAAGAAGATAAATAAGGAGCAGGCAATAGTAATCTTGCGCTGCTTCAAGGAAATGAGGGGTCTGGTGGAGGAGACCCTGATCAGGAGCAGTTTCCTGGAGGGGAAACTGGAGCAGGCGAATGCTCAGGCAAGGAAGTCGGAGGGGGCCTTGAGCGGCGCCGTCCAGAAGTCCCTCCAGGCGACGAGATGCCTGGAAAGGGTAGCGAAGAAGGCGGAGACCCCAGTCACCTTGTCCTATGCGGACAGGGTGAAAATGAATACGGCGAAGGTTTCGCCGGCGGCAGTCCAGCCGCCGAGGAACGTCGTCATGATTTTCCCGGACGGAGAGGACGGGGAGATCAGGACGAGCGAGGAGGCACGCGAGGCTGTCTTCACCCTGGTGAACCCTCGCAAGAGGGGGATGCAGGTGAGGGCGGTTAGGCCAATCCACGGCAATGGTATTGCCGTGGAAACCACGACACCGGAGGCGCTGCAGGAGCTGGTGGATAACCCCAAGCTCAGGGCGGCTGGACTGCAGACCAGGACACCGACGGTCAAAAACCCGAGGATGATCATTTTCGACGTCCCAAGGGAGATGTCGGAAAAGGACATCCTCAATAGTATGCGTAAACAGAACGCGAAAGTTCTGGAAGGAGAGGCGACTGAAGGTACTTTTTCTTTATGTTTCAGGACAGGAAGAAAGGACAGCGACGAGACTAACTGGGTGGCCGAGGTTTCGCCGAAGCTGCGAGGGAGGCTGCTCGAGGCGAACAAAGTTTTCCTCGGGTGGAACGCGTGCAAGGTGCGCGACTTCCTCGCGGTTAGCCGGTGCTTCAAGTGCCAGGGATTCGGGCACATCGCAAAACACTGCCGACACAAGGAGGAGATCTGCAGCCACTGCACAGAAGAGGGGCACGGGGCGAAAACGTGCCCCAAGAAGACACGGTCCGCGGTCTGCGTGAACTGCAGAAGGATTGGACTCAAGGGGGCCCATGCTGCATCCAGCAAAGAGTGCCCCGCGCACAGGAAGGCCCTCGAGAAGACAGTGACCAGGACGGTCTACCACTGCTAAGGGCGACTATACGGCTGGACGAGGAATCAAGATCCTGCAGCACAACATGCAGCGATCGAGATTAGTACCACACGAGGTCCGATCTGAGATGGAGAGAGTAGACGCTGACATCCTGCTGATGCAGGAGCCGTACAGCGTCAATGGACGCATACCTGGATTCGGCAACGGAGCAAGGGTGATATCGCGCGGTAGCGTGGGTCAACCGCCATGGGCGGCGATCTGCGTCCGTAACCGAGGATTCACCGTGCTGGAAATCGCAGATCTGTGCACGACGCACTGCGTCTGTGCGCAGGTCTCTATTGACGGCGCGGAAGTGTACGTGGTGAGCCAATACTTCCCACCATCGGTGGATATTGGAGTTGGACTGGCGCATTTGGACAAGATCGTGACGAGACTCAAGGGGAAGATACTGGTCATGGGGGTGGACGCGAATGCGAAATCCCTCCTCTGGCACAGTGGGAAAACCGACAGTCGTGGCGAGGAGCTAGAGCAGCTGATCGCCCGGCACGATCTGCTAGTTCTGAATGAGCCGGGACAACCCACCACGTTCCAGAACTCTCGGGGATCATCTAACATCGACGTCACGCTGGTGAGCTGGGAAGCGATACCGCTCACGAGGACCTGGAAGGTGCACGAGAGCGGTTCCTCCAGCGACCACAGAATCATCGAAACCAGATTGGACCTTGGAAACGGTGGTACTAGAAGGCCGTTCCAGAAACCACGGTATAACACCAGGAATGCCAAATGGGACAAATTTCAGCGAGTCCTAATGTGCGAGAAGCGCTCTCTCTCTAACGCGCAAATTCTTTGCGCCGAGGACGTTGAGAGTGCGGCCGCACATGTCGAACGAGTACTGACTAGCGCCTGCGACGCTGCAATACCACTGAAGAAATGGCATAATCGGTCTAAACCGTGGTGGACGGGGGAACTTACGGAGCGGAAGAGAGCGTCCCACCGGGCGCGCCGGAAATTCCAGATGACCACGGATCCAACCACAAGGGAAATCTACAAGGAAGAATGGAAAACCCTCAGGAGAGTGTACAAGAAGAGGGTGGCAAACGTGAAGAACAGCACGTGGCGCCAGTTTGTCACCACAAAGGGGAACAAGGAGCCGTGGGGCGTCGCGACCAAAGCGGCCCTAGGGAAGCTACGAAGCGAGGAGGCCGTTTCATCTTTGGTGCTTGCAGATGGAGAACAGACGGAGTCTTGGAGGGCCACCGCCGAGGCGCTGCTGATGGCGCTCGTCCCAGATGACGAAGCGCGCCAGGAAACGCCAGAGCAAGTGTGGATCCGCCGCGAAGCCGCTGTTCAACCGGACACAGAAGCCGCGCTACCGTTTCTCGAAGAGGAACTGTGTGCAGCGGTATCTAGACTCAGGAGAGGCAAATGCCCTGGCCCGGACAGGATCGAGGTCGAGGTAATCCAGCGTTCCTGGGGATGCATCCGAGAGGAGCTCCTCAGACTCTGCAACGGCTGCCTCGACTGGGGAGTTTTTCCGACCCGCTGGAAGGTAGGAAATATTATTGCGATCCCCAAAGGACCGGATCGAGATCGCAGCAGCCCGAAGTCGTATCGCCCAATTTGCCTGCTGTCAATGGTGGGGAAGTTGCTCGAGAGACTGATGGCTGTGAGACTTGCGCCGCTCCTCCTCGACCATCGACTGTCCTCCGACCGACAATATGGGTTCCGACCCGGAAGGTCGACGGAGGACGCCATAGTCAAACTCCGCGAGGTGGTCGCGAGTAAGGTCGAGGAGAGTTACGTTCTCGCAATTGCTCTCGATATTTCGGGGGCGTTCGACAACGTATGGTGGCCGAATGTTCTGTACGAGCTGAAGAGGAGGAACTGCCCACGAAACCTATACGGTCTAGTGGAAAGCTACTTCTCCGAAAGGTCTGTGCAGATCATGGGAAAGCAGGAATCGGTGAGTAAATCCGTTACAAAGGGGTGCCCGCAGGGCTCGATACTGGGTCCCAGCTTCTGGAATCTGGTATTCGACGACCTGCTGGCTGTACTGTCATCCGAGGAGCTAGAATGCGAGCCCATTGCCTACGCCGACGACGTGCTGGTCATCGTCTCTGGGAACTCGAGAGAGGCGCTCAGGGTGCGGGGCCAGGCCGCGGTTACCGCGGTTTCGGAGTGGTGTGGGAGAAAGAAGTTGCAGCTTTCAGCCGAGAAAACCGAGTTGCTGTTGGTCAAGGGTGACCTCGATATACGGAGACCACCGACCATCCGCCTCAACGGTAGAGGAATCAAGATGCAACCTGCGATAAGGTACCTCGGAGTGCACCTCGATAAAGGCCTGAGAATGGACACGCATGTGCGGAAGGTCTCCGAGAAGTGCTTGAATTTATTCAACTCTCTCGCGAGGATAGCCAAAGCGAACTGGGGACTGGGATACGGGGCCCTCTATACACTGTATAGAGGTCTGTACGTGCCCATAACCACGTACGCGGCAGCCGCATGGTGCGACCTTCTACAGGCCAAATCGAGAAGTGCACTGGTACGATCACAGAGATTGGCCCTCCTTCGAGTTACCAAGGCCTATTCGACGACGTCCACGGACGCGCTCCCAATCATCGCGGGCGTGGTCCCGATCGACTTGCTGCTGAAGGAACGCGCGGAAATCTACAGGATCAGGAAAGGACCAAACCCATCGAAGGAAGAGGAACATCAGGCACGGGAAGATTCAATGGACGCGTGGCAGCAGCGCTGGCGGACGTCGAGCAAGGGCCGAACGACGTTCGAGTTCTTCGACGACGTCCGACAGAGGGTGAGGTCCACATGGATACAGCCGGACTACTACGTAACGCAGTTTCTTAGCGGTCATGGAAATTTCAGGTGGAAACTCAACACCTTCGCACTGAGCGAGTCCGCTCTGTGCGAGTGTGGGGCGGCGGAGACCTCGAGCCACCTCATCTACCAGTGCTGCGAGAACGAGCAGGCAAGGACGACCATGAGGGAGGCGCTGCGGAGTAAGGGCCACGGATGGCCCC
>CAJUZA010000031.1:25000-32500 GCA_910592295.1 Andrena haemorrhoa
AAGCGTGTAATCTCTCCCGTGCGAGAAAAGAGAGAGGCGAACGTGATGAAAATATGATCATCGTGCGGACTCGCGTGCGTGCTTTCACGGCGTCGTGCGTCGTTGTTTTAAAACGACCGCCCGTGTGCTGCACCGCTCCCCGGATCAAGCACACTCACGGCAGCCTCTCCGCTCGCACCGGTGGTGTAGATTTGCCTTCACGTTCTGCGCGAGATCTTTTTACCGTGCTCCCGACGTCGCCTGAAATGAAAAATTTGTCCTGAGAAAGAGACACCAAAGAGCGAGAGATAGATAGAGAGAAAGAGCAGTGCGCGGCATATGTGCGCCGATCTATATCGTCGCCTTCACGAGGCCCCAGGGATTTTAAAAAGAGGGTCGTCGTTTTGACAAGTGATAAAAGTCAATCGATACATCGAGGGCACACCACTCGTTCTTCGGGACGCCGTGAAGATCCAAGGGTGTATTACACGAATACAGGCGCTGTGCGGGATGATAAACAACCACGCGTTAACAGGATCGGGTCGATGTATTTCCCCGTCCGTTGCGCGTGTCCTCGCCAAGCCCTATTCGTTCTCTCCCTATGGCCACGTTCCGTCGACACAGACGAGTGTTTGCGCCAAACATTCGATGAGAGATTGCTGCATGCGTCGTTTAACGTTTCTGTACCCCGAAATCCTCATTGGCGCGGCTGCGCGAATTTGAATTTTGACGAGAACCGAAAGGCGCTGATGCCGCGAAAGGTGGTTATGACTCTCCTTCGTGTAGAATGGAAGAACGAGTCTCCCCGATCGCCCCATGTCTTTGTCGCGTTGTTGGTCGACCGTATAAGAGACCGCGCGTCTCACCGGTCGTACAGTCCACGGAAAAGCTTATTTTTCCCGCGGTTCCCTCTGCTGCTCGCAGCGTGAAGGGATAGCGGAATCTCAAAGCTAATATAGCGGACGGACGTTAAAGTAAAAACCGGTGGTCGTTCCGCGGGAGTCTCGCGGATCGATTCGACGATGCGCGACGAAAAGAGACACTTTGGCGAGGCGCAAATAGAGGTAGGGGGGACTAATTCTCTATTAGAAGAGAAAAAGAGTCCATATACCTTTTCTCTGAAATCGTGCGATGGCACCTCTGGATACACAACGAGTCTGGCTATGAGCCGGGATGTGTACGGGGGAAGATATATGTGCGTGGCGTGTGATGCCGTATACGCGGTGCGCATGGGAAACTGCGAGCGAGCAAGGGAAGAGAAAGAATCGAAGAAGTTTATTTATATTCTTCTCCTTGTATTCTTCAGCCCAGCTTCTCGTCCGGCCCGGCCCCGTCGTCGGTGTCAACTCGCAATACGCGCACACCCCCCCGTACTCCCGCCGCCGGGAGACCCGTCGAGATAAAGTATCAAAAAGAGGGAGCACGATTTATATATCTTCTCTCCATATGATTGACGACCTCAGAGTAGGCGAGATTACCCGCTGAATTTAAGCATATTACTAAGCGGAGGAAAAGAAACTAACAAGGATTTCCTTAGTAGCGGCGAGCGAACAGGAATTAGCCCAGCACTGAATCCCGCGGTTCCGCCGCAGGGAATTGTAGTGTTCAGGAGGATCCGTTTATCCCGTGACGTCGCACCGCGTCCAAGTCCATCTTGAATGGGGCCACTTACCCGCAGAGGGTGCCAGGCCCGTAGCGACCGGTACGCGTTTCGGGAGGATCTCTCCATAGAGTCGGGTTGCTTGAGAGTGCAACCCTAAGTGGGTGGTAAACTCCATCTAAGGCTAAATACAACCACGAGACCGATAGCGAACAAGTACCGTGAGGGAAAGTTGAAAAGAACTTTGAAGAGAGAGTTCAAGAGTACGTGAAACCGTTCAGGGGTAAACCTGAGAAACCCAAAAGATCGAATGGGGAGATTCATCGTCGACGAGGCTGGCTCCCGTCGGTGCGCGATACTCCGGGTGGACTTTCGTGGTCCATTAGCGAGGGTACACCACCGGCGGCGAATGTTCCGGCCACGTAGTCGTGCACTTCTCCCCTAGTAGAACGTCGCGACCCGTTGCGTGTCGGTCTACGGCCCGAGCGGTTGCCTGTTTCGTTGCTCCCAGAGCACGCGACAGACCCTCGGCCGCCCGGCCGGCTGCGCGACGGTACTCTGACGGTATCGGGCCGCAACCAATCCATTTTCGAATGTGTGTGCGTCAGGCCCGCCGCAAGCCCGGCCAGTTCTTACCCGGAGGCACGGACCTGGTGCCGTCCCCGGGCCTGGCCAGCTGTTAGCAGGCGGTGTCCTTGGACTGGCCAAGCTTCGAATTACCGGTCGGCGACGCTACTGCTTTGGGTACTCTCAGGACCCGTCTTGAAACACGGACCAAGGAGTCTAACATGTGCGCGAGTCATTGGGAGAAAGAAACCTAAAGGCGGAATGAAAGTGAAGGTCGACCTTTGCGTCGACCGAGGGAGGATCGGCCGCGTTACGATGCGGCCTCGCACTCCCGGGGCGTCTCGTTCTCATTGCGAGAAGAGGCGCACCTAGAGCGTACACGTTGGGACCCGAAAGATGGTGAACTATGCCTGGTCAGGACGAAGTCAGGGGAAACCCTGATGGAGGTCCGTAGCGATTCTGACGTGCAAATCGATCGTCGGAACTGGGTATAGGGGCGAAAGACTAATCGAACCATCTAGTAGCTGGTTCCCTCCGAAGTTTCCCTCAGGATAGCTGGCACTCGCTCGTTCCTACGCGAACGTGTGCGAGTTTCATCTGGTAAAGCGAATGATTAGAGGCCTTGGGGCCGAAACGACCTCAACCTATTCTCAAACTTTAAATGGGTGAGATCTCTGGCTTGCTTGGATCATGAAGCCACGAGATTATATTGAATCAGAGTGCCAAGTGGGCCAATTTTGGTAAGCAGAACTGGCGCTGTGGGATGAACCAAACGCAGAGTTAAGGCGCCTAAGTCGACGCTTATGGGATACCATGAAAGGCGTTGGTTGCTTAAGACAGCAGGACGGTGGCCATGGAAGTCGGAATCCGCTAAGGAGTGTGTAACAACTCACCTGCCGAAGCAACTAGCCCTGAAAATGGATGGCGCTGAAGCGTCGCGCCTATACTCCGCCGTCAGCGGCAAGTGGGGAGGGACGTGCCACCCGTTCGCGGGTGACCGTCCTCCATGAAGCCCTGACGAGTAGGAGGGTCGCGGCGGTGTGCGCAGAAGGGTCTGGGCGTGAGCCTGCCTGGAGCCACCGTCGGTGCAGATCTTGGTGGTAGTAGCAAATACTCCAGCGAGGCCCTGGAGGACTGACGTGGAGAAGGGTTTCGTGTGAACAGCCGTTGCACACGAGTCAGTCGATCCTAAGCCCTAAGAGAAATCCTATGCAGATGTGGTGTCCTAAAACAGAGTTTTTTGAGACACACACCCGTTGGGCGAAAGGGAATCCGGTTCCTATTCCGGAACCCGGTAGCGGAACCGCAAACCATTCGGGCCCTCGTAAGAGTGTTCGTCGGGGTAACCCAAAATGACCTGGAGACGCCGTCGGGAGATCCGGGAAGAGTTTTCTTTTCTGTATAAGCGTTCGAGTTCCCTGGAAACCTCTAGCAGGGAGATAGGGTTTGGAACGCGAAGAGCACCGCAGTTGCGGCGGTGTCCGGATCTTCCCCTCGGACCTTGAAAATCCAGGAGAGGGCCACGTGGAGGTGTCGCGCCGGTTCGTACCCATATCCGCAGCAGGTCTCCAAGGTAAAGAGCCTCTAGTCGATAGATTAATGTAGGTAAGGGAAGTCGGCAAATTGGATCCGTAACTTCGGAATAAGGATTGGCTCTGAGGAGCGGGGCGTGTCGGGCTTGGTTGGGAAACGGGTTTGGTTGACGAGCCGGGCCTGGGTGAGGTGAACGGTCGGGATTTCGGTCTCGCATCCGGGATCCGAGCTCGGTCCCGTGCCATCGCCTCCCGCGGATCTTCCTTGCTGCGAGGCTTCCGTGTCGGTTTTACCGTCGTGGTCGTCCTCTTCGGCCGCCATTCAACGCTCAGCTCAGAACTGGCACGGACTAGGGGAATCCGACTGTCTAATTAAAACAAAGCATTGCGATGGCCCCCGAGGGTGTTGACGCAATGTGATTTCTGCCCAGTGCTCTGAATGTCAACGTGAAGAAATTCAAAAAAGCGCGGGTAAACGGCGGGAGTAACTATGACTCTCTTAAGGTAGCCAAATGCCTCGTCATCTAATTAGTGACGCGCATGAATGGATTAACGAGATTCCCTCTGTCCCTATCTACTTGCGTAAACAGAACGCGAAAGTTCTGGAAGGAGAGGCGACTGAAGGTACTTTTTCTTTATGTTTCAGGACAGGAAGAAAGGACAGCGACGAGACTAACTGGGTGGCCGAGGTTTCGCCGAAGCTGCGAGGGAGGCTGCTCGAGGCGAACAAAGTTTTCCTCGGGTGGAACGCGTGCAAGGTGCGCGACTTCCTCGCGGTTAGCCGGTGCTTCAAGTGCCAGGGATTCGGGCACATCGCAAAACACTGCCGACACAAGGAGGAGATCTGCAGCCACTGCACAGAAGAGGGGCACGGGGCGAAAACGTGCCCCAAGAAGACACGGTCCGCGGTCTGCGTGAACTGCAGAAGGATTGGACTCAAGGGGGCCCATGCTGCATCCAGCAAAGAGTGCCCCGCGCACAGGAAGGCCCTCGAGAAGACAGTGACCAGGACGGTCTACCACTGCTAAGGGCGACTATACGGCTGGACGAGGATTCAAGATCCTGCAGCACAACATGCAGCGATCGAGATTAGTACCACACGAGGTCCGATCTGAGATGGAGAGAGTAGACGCTGACATCCTGCTGATGCAGGAGCCGTACAGCGTCAATGGACGCATACCTGGATTCGGCAACGGAGCAAGGGTGATATCGCGCGGTAGCGTGGGTCAACCGCCATGGGCGGCGATCTGCGTCCGTAACCGAGGATTCACCGTGCTGGAAATCGCAGATCTGTGCACGACGCACTGCGTCTGTGCGCAGGTCTCTATTGACGGCGCGGAAGTGTACGTGGTGAGCCAATACTTCCCACCATCGGTGGATATTGGAGTTGGACTGGCGCATTTGGACAAGATCGTGACGAGACTCAAGGGGAAGATACTGGTCATGGGGGTGGACGCGAATGCGAAATCCCTCCTCTGGCACAGTGGGAAAACCGACAGTCGTGGCGAGGAGCTAGAGCAGCTAATCGCCCGGCACGATCTGCTAGTTCTGAATGAGCCGGGACAACCCACCACGTTCCAGAACTCTCGGGGATCATCTAACATCGACGTCACGCTGGTGAGCTGGGAAGCGATACCGCTCACGAGGACCTGGAAGGTGCACGAGAGCGGTTCCTCCAGCGACCACAGAATCATCGAAACCAGATTGGACCTTGGAAACGGTGGTACTAGAAGGCCGTTCCAGAAACCACGGTATAACACCAGGAATGCCAAATGGGACAAATTTCAGCGAGTCCTAATGTGCGAGAAGCGCTCTCTCTCTAACGCGCAAATTCTTTGCGCCGAGGACGTTGAGAGTGCGGCCGCACATGTCGAACGAGTACTGACTAGCGCCTGCGACGCTGCAATACCACTGAGGAAATGGCATAATCGGTCTAAACCGTGGTGGACGGGGGAACTTACGGAGCGGAAGAGAGCGTCCCACCGGGCGCGCCGGAAATTCCAGATGACCACGGATCCAACTACAAGGGAAATCTACAAAGAAGAATGGAAGACCCTCAGGAGAGCGTACAAGAAGAGGGTGGCAAACGTGAAGAACAGCACGTGGCGCCAGTTTGTCACCACAAAGGGGAACAAGGAGCCGTGGGGCGTCGCAACCAAAGCGGCCCTAGGTAAACTACGAAGCGAGGAGGCCGTTTCATCTTTAGTGCTTGCAGATGGAGAACAGACGGAGTCTTGGAGGTCCACCGCCGAGGCGCTGCTGATGGCGCTCGTCCCAGATGACGAAGCGCGCCAGGAAACGCCAGAGCAAGTGTGGATCCGCCGCGAAGCCGCTGTTCAACCGGACACAGAGGCCGCGCTACCGTTTCTCGAAGAGGAACTGTGTGCAGCGGTATCTAGACTCAGGAGAGGCAAATGCCCTGGCCCAGACAGGATCGAGGTCGAGGTAATCCAGCGTTCCTGGGGATGCATCCGGGAGGAGCTCCTCAAGCTCTGCAACGGCTGCCTCGACTGGGGAGTTTTTCCGACCCGCTGGAAGGTAGGAAACATTATTGCGATCCCCAAAGGACCGGATCGAGATCGCAGCAGCCCGAAGTCGTATCGCCCAATTTGCCTGCTGTCAATGGTGGGGAAGTTGCTCGAGAGACTGATGGCTGTGAGACTTGCGCCGCTCCTCCTCGACCATCGACTGTCCTCCGACCGACAATATGGGTTCCGTCCCGGAAGGTCGACGGAGGACGCCATAGTCAAACTCCGCGAGGTGGTCGCGAGTAAGGTCGAGGAGAGTTACGTTCTCGCAATTGCTCTCGATATTTCGGGGGCGTTCGACAACGTATGGTGGCCGAATGTTCTGTACGAGCTGAAGAGGAGGAACTGCCCACGAAACCTATATGGTCTAGTGGAAAGCTACTTCTCCGAAAGGTCTGTGCAGATCATGGGAAAGCAGGAATTGGTGAGTAAATCCGTTACAAAGGGGTGCCCGCAGGGCTCGATACTGGGTCCCAGCTTCTGGAATCTGGTATTCGACGACCTGCTGGCTGTACTGTCATCCGAGGAGCTAGAATGCGAGCCCATTGCCTACGCCGACGACGTGCTGGTCATCGTCTCTGGGAACTCGAGAGAGGCGCTCAGGGTGCGGGGCCAGGCCGCGGTTACCGCGGTTTCGGAGTGGTGTGGGAGAAAGAAGTTGCAGCTTTCAGCCGAGAAAACCGAGTTGCTGTTGGTCAAGGGAGACCTCGATATACGGAGGCCACCAACCATCCGCCTCAACGGTAGAGGAATCAAGATGCAACCTGCGATAAGGTACCTGGGAGTGCACCTCGATAAAGGCCTGAGAATGGACACGCATGTGCGGAAGGTCTCCGAGAAGTGCTTGAATTTATTCAACTCTCTCGCGAGGATAGCCAAAGCGAACTGGGGACTGGGCTACGGGGCCCTCTATACACTGTATAGAGGTCTGTACGTGCCCATAACCACGTACGCGGCAGCCGCATGGTGCGACCTTCTGCAGGCCAAATCGAGAAGTGCACTGGTACGATCACAGAGATTGGCCCTCCTTCGAGTTACCAAGGCCTATTCGACGACGTCCACCGATGCGCTCCCAATCATCGCGGGCGTGATCCCGATCGACTTGCTGCTGAAGGAACGCGCGGAAATCTACAGGATCAGGAAAGGACCAAACCCATCAAAGGAAGAGGAACACCAGGCACGGGAAGAATCATTGGACGCGTGGCAGCAGCGCTGGCGGACGTCGAGCAAGGGCCGAACGACGTTCGAGTTCTTCAACGACGTCCGACAGAGGGTGAGGTCCACATGGATACAG
>CAJUZA010000031.1:37500-45000 GCA_910592295.1 Andrena haemorrhoa
TCGCTGGAAATATTTCAGAGTCCCGACGAGTTTCTAAGTCGTGCGGCACCTTGGTCCGGAGGACGAAATCGACATATCCTCGAATCCAACTACTGATCCCTGTTCCTCGTTCAATTGCCAACGTTTTACTATAAGGGTTCGACATCGGTCGTCGTGCTGGTTTTCGAGAAAAGCGCGAATAACTTGGATCGCTTCGAAATATTTCAGAGTCCCGTCGAGTTTCAAAGTCGTGCGGCATCTTGGTTCGACCGCGGCAAAAATCGACATATCCTCGAATCCAACTACAGATCCCTGTTCCTCGTTCAATTGCCAACGTTTTACTCTAATGGTTCGACATCGGTCGTCGTGCTGGTTTTCGAGAAAAGCGCGAATAACTTGTATCGCTGGAAATATTTCAGAGTCCCGACGAGTTTCTAAGTCGTGCGGCACCTTGGTCCGGAGGACGAAATCGACATATCCTCGAATCCAACTACTGATCCCTGTTCCTCGTTCAATTGCCAACGTTTTACTATAAGGGTTCGACATCGGTCGTCGTGCTGGTTTTCGAGAAAAGCGCGAATAACTTGGATCGCTGCGAAATATTTTTCAGAGTCCCGTCGAGTTTCAAAGTCGTGCGGCATCTTGGTTCGACCGCGGCAAAAATCGACATATCCTCGAATCCAACTACAGATCCCTGTTCCTCGTTCAATTGCCAACGTTTTACTCTAATGGTTCGACATCGGTCGTCGTGCTGGTTTTCGAGAAAAGCGCGAATAACTTGTATCGCTGGAAATATTTCAGAGTCCCGACGAGTTTCTAAGTCGTGCGGCACCTTGGTCCGGAGGACGAAATCGACATATCCTCGAATCCAACTACTAATCCCTGTTCCTCGTTCAATTGCCAACGTTTTACTATAAGGGTTCGACATCGGTCGTCGTGCTGGTTTTCGAGAAAAGCGCGAATAACTTGGATCGCTGCGAAATATTTCAGAGTCCCGTCGAGTTTCAAAGTCGTGCGGCATCTTGGTTCGACCGCGGCAAAAATCGACATATCCTCGAATCCAACTACAGATCCCTGTTCCTCGTTCAATTGCCAACGTTTTACTCTAATGGTTCGACATCGGTCGTCGTGCTGGTTTTCGAGAAAAGCGCGAATAACTTGTATCGCTGGAAATATTTCAGAGTCCCGACGAGTTTCTAAGTCGTGCGGCACCTTGGTCCGGAGGACGAAATCGACATATCCTCGAATCCAACTACTGATCCCTGTTCCTCGTTCAATTGCCAACGTTTTACTATAAGGGTTCGACATCGGTCGTCGTGCTGGTTTTCGAGAAAAGCGCGAATAACTTGGATCGCTGCGAAATATTTCAGAGTCCCGTCGAGTTTCAAAGTCGTGCGGCATCTTGGTTCGACCGCGGCAAAAATCGACATATCCTCGAATCCAACTACAGATCCCTGTTCCTCGTTCAATTGCCAACGTTTTACTCTAATGGTTCGACATCGGTCGTCGTGCTGGTTTTCGAGAAAAGCGCGAATAACTTGTATCGCTGGAAATATTTCAGAGTCCCGACGAGTTTCTAAGTCGTGCGGCACCTTGGTCCGGAGGACGAAATCGACATATCCTCGAATCCAACTACTGATCCCTGTTCCTCGTTCAATTGCCAACGTTTTACTATAAGGGTTCGACATCGGTCGTCGTGCTGGTTTTCGAGAAAAGCGCGAATAACTTGGATCGCTGCGAAATATTTCAGAGTCCCGTCGAGTTTCAAAGTCGTGCGGCATCTTGGTTCGACCGCGGCAAAAATCGACATATCCTCGAATCCAACTACAGATCCCTGTTCCTCGTTCAATTGCCAACGTTTTACTCTAATGGTTCGACATCGGTCGTCGTGCTGGTTTTCGAGAAAAGCGCGAATAACTTGTATCGCTGGAAATATTTCAGAGTCCCGACGAGTTTCTAAGTCGTGCGGCACCTTGGTCCGGAGGACGAAATCGACATATCCTCGAATCCAACTACTGATCCCTGTTCCTCGTTCAATTGCCAACGTTTTACTATAAGGGTTCGACATCGGTCGTCGTGCTGGTTTTCGAGAAAAGCGCGAATAACTTGGATCGCTGCGAAATATTTCAGAGTCCCGTCGAGTTTCAAAGTCGTGCGGCATCTTGGTTCGACCGCGGCAAAAATCGACATATCCTCGAATCCAACTACAGATCCCTGTTCCTCGTTCAATTGCCAACGTTTTACTCTAATGGTTCGACATCGGTCGTCGTGCTGGTTTTCGAGAAAAGCGCGAATAACTTGTATCGCTGGAAATATTTCAGAGTCCCGACGAGTTTCTAAGTCGTGCGGCACCTTGGTCCGGAGGACGAAATCGACATATCCTCGAATCCAACTACTGATCCCTGTTCCTCGTTCAATTGCCAACGTTTTACTATAAGGGTTCGACATCGGTCGTCGTGCTGGTTTTCGAGAAAAGCGCGAATAACTTGGATCGCTGCGAAATATTTCAGAGTCCCGTCGAGTTTCAAAGTCGTGCGGCATCTTGGTTCGACCGCGGCAAAAATCGACATATCCTCGAATCCAACTACAGATCCCTGTTCCTCGTTCAATTGCCAACGTTTTACTCTAATGGTTCGACATCGGTCGTCGTGCTGGTTTTCGAGAAAAGCGCGAATAACTTGTATCGCTGGAAATATTTCAGAGTCCCGACGAGTTTCTAAGTCGTGCGGCACCTTGGTCCGGAGGACGAAATCGACATATCCTCGAATCCAACTACTGATCCCTGTTCCTCGTTCAATTGCCAACGTTTTACTATAAGGGTTCGACATCGGTCGTCGTGCTGGTTTTCGAGAAAAGCGCGAATAACTTGGATCGCTGCGAAATATTTCAGAGTCCCGTCGAGTTTCAAAGTCGTGCGGCATCTTGGTTCGACCGCGGCAAAAATCGACATATCCTCGAATCCAACTACAGATCCCTGTTCCTCGTTCAATTGCCAACGTTTTACTCTAATGGTTCGACATCGGTCGTCGTGCTGGTTTTCGAGAAAAGCGCGAATAACTTGTATCGCTGGAAATATTTCAGAGTCCCGACGAGTTTCTAAGTCGTGCGGCACCTTGGTCCGGAGGACGAAATCGACATATCCTCGAATCCAACTACTGATCCCTGTTCCTCGTTCAATTGCCAACGTTTTACTATAAGGGTTCGACATCGGTCGTCGTGCTGGTTTTCGAGAAAAGCGCGAATAACTTGGATCGCTGCGAAATATTTCAGAGTCCCGTCGAGTTTCAAAGTCGTGCGGCATCTTGGTTCGACCGCGGCAAAAATCGACATATCCTCGAATCCAACTACAGATCCCTGTTCCTCGTTCAATTGCCAACGTTTTACTCTAATGGTTCGACATCGGTCGTCGTGCTGGTTTTCGAGAAAAGCGCGAATAACTTGTATCGCTGGAAATATTTCAGAGTCCCGACGAGTTTCTAAGTCGTGCGGCACCTTGGTCCGGAGGACGAAATCGACATATCCTCGAATCCAACTACTGATCCCTGTTCCTCGTTCAATTGCCAACGTTTTACTATAAGGGTTCGACATCGGTCGTCGTGCTGGTTTTCGAGAAAAGCGCGAATAACTTGGATCGCTGCGAAATATTTCAGAGTCCCGTCGAGTTTCAAAGTCGTGCGGCATCTTGGTTCGACCGCGGCAAAAATCGACATATCCTCGAATCCAACTACAGATCCCTGTTCCTCGTTCAATTGCCAACGTTTTACTCTAATGGTTCGACATCGGTCGTCGTGCTGGTTTTCGAGAAAAGCGCGAATAACTTGTATCGCTGGAAATATTTCAGAGTCCCGACGAGTTTCTAAGTCGTGCGGCACCTTGGTCCGGAGGACGAAATCGACATATCCTCGAATCCAACTACTGATCCCTGTTCCTCGTTCAATTGCCAACGTTTTACTATAAGGGTTCGACATCGGTCGTCGTGCTGGTTTTCGAGAAAAGCGCGAATAACTTGGATCGCTGCGAAATATTTCAGAGTCCCGTCGAGTTTCAAAGTCGTGCGGCATCTTGGTTCGACCGCGGCAAAAATCGACATATCCTCGAATCCAACTACAGATCCCTGTTCCTCGTTCAATTGCCAACGTTTTACTCTAATGGTTCGACATCGGTCGTCGTGCTGGTTTTCGAGAAAAGCGCGAATAACTTGTATCGCTGGAAATATTTCAGAGTCCCGACGAGTTTCTAAGTCGTGCGGCACCTTGGTCCGGAGGACGAAATCGACATATCCTCGAATCCAACTACTGATCCCTGTTCCTCGTTCAATTGCCAACGTTTTACTATAAGGGTTCGACATCGGTCGTCGTGCTGGTTTTCGAGAAAAGCGCGAATAACTTGGATCGCTGCGAAATATTTCAGAGTCCCGTCGAGTTTCAAAGTCGTGCGGCATCTTGGTTCGACCGCGGCAAAAATCGACATATCCTCGAATCCAACTACAGATCCCTGTTCCTCGTTCAATTGCCAACGTTTTACTCTAATGGTTCGACATCGGTCGTCGTGCTGGTTTTCGAGAAAAGCGCGAATAACTTGTATCGCTGGAAATACTTCAGAGTCCCGACGAGTTTCTAAGTCGTGCGGCACCTTGGTCCGGAGGACGAAATCGACATATCCTCGAATCCAACTACTGATCCCTGTTCCTCGTTCAATTGCCAACGTTTTACTATAAGGGTTCGACATCGGTCGTCGTGCTGGTTTTCGAGAAAAGCGCGAATAACTTGGATCGCTGCGAAATATTTCAGAGTCCCGTCGAGTTTCAAAGTCGTGCGGCATCTTGGTTCGACCGCGGCAAAAATCGACATATCCTCGAATCCAACTACAGATCCCTGTTCCTCGTTCAATTGCCAACGTTTTACTCTAATGGTTCGACATCGGTCGTCGTGCTGGTTTTCGAGAAAAGCGCGAATAACTTGTATCGCTGGAAATATTTCAGAGTCCCGACGAGTTTCTAAGTCGTGCGGCACCTTGGTCCGGAGGACGAAATCGACATATCCTCGAATCCAACTACTGATCCCTGTTCCTCGTTCAATTGCCAACGTTTTACTATAAGGGTTCGACATCGGTCGTCGTGCTGGTTTTCGAGAAAAGCGCGAATAACTTGGATCGCTGCGAAATATTTCAGAGTCCCGTCGAGTTTCAAAGTCGTGCGGCATCTTGGTTCGACCGCGGCAAAAATCGACATATCCTCGAATCCAACTACAGATCCCTGTTCCTCGTTCAATTGCCAACGTTTTACTCTAATGGTTCGACATCGGTCGTCGTGCTGGTTTTCGAGAAAAGCGCGAATAACTTGTATCGCTGGAAATATTTCAGAGTCCCGACGAGTTTCTAAGTCGTGCGGCACCTTGGTCCGGAGGACGAAATCGACATATCCTCGAATCCAACTACTGATCCCTGTTCCTCGTTCAATTGCCAACGTTTTACTATAAGGGTTCGACATCGGTCGTCGTGCTGGTTTTCGAGAAAAGCGCGAATAACTTGGATCGCTGCGAAATATTTCAGAGTCCCGTCGAGTTTCAAAGTCGTGCGGCATCTTGGTTCGACCGCGGCAAAAATCGACATATCCTCGAATCCAACTACAGATCCCTGTTCCTCGTTCAATTGCGAACGTTTTACTCTAATGGTTCGACATCGGTCGTCGTGCTGGTTTTCGAGAAAAGCGCGAATAACTTGTATCGCTGGAAATATTTCAGAGTCCCGACGAGTTTCTAAGTCGTGCGGCACCTTGGTCCGGAGGACGAAATCGACATATCCTCGAATCCAACTACTAATCCCTGTTCCTCGTTCAATTGCCAACGTTTTACTATAAGGGTTCGACATCGGTCGTCGTGCTGGTTTTCGAGAAAAGCGCGAATAACTTGGATCGCTGCGAAATATTTCAGAGTCCCGTCGAGTTTCAAAGTCGTGCGGCATCTTGGTTCGACCGCGGCAAAAATCGACATATCCTCGAATCCAACTACAGATCCCTGTTCCTCGTTCAATTGCCAACGTTTTACTCTAATGGTTCGACATCGGTCGTCGTGCTGGTTTTCGAGAAAAGCGCGAATAACTTGTATCGTTGGAAATATTTCAGAGTCCCGACGAGTTTCAAAGTCGTGCGGCACCTTGGTCCGACCGCGGCGAAAATCGACATATCCTCGAATCCAACTACTGATCCCTGTTCCTCGTTCAATTGCGAACGTATTACTCTAATGGTTCGACATCGGTCGTCGTACTGGTTTTCGAGAAAAACGCGAAAAACTTGGATCGCAGCGAAATATTTCTAAGTTCCGTGAAATTATTTTCGAATTTTGTTTTTGACCGTGTATTCATCGTGGTAATGATCGCAGCGATTGTTTATAATAATTCGTTTTGTCGGTTTACTCTTGATCTTGGTTCCGACGCTTTCCGCGGCTAAGTCCCAGCGGCTGTTGTAGCGGCGGTTTACGCCCATAAGCGCCCGTGCGTAAGGTACGGCGGCGCCGGCGTTCCGGCCGGCCGTTCGGTATCTATAAGGGAGAGCGACGGTCCGAGCGTCTCGGTCGGAGCAGCGTTGGGCGTGTGGCTATTCTATGACCTCGGTTGAGAAGCAGTCACCGCTCCTCGAGATTCTGTCTCGACTGTTCTTACCGTGTTGCGTTTCGGATTTCTCCACACAGCATGACCACGGGTCGGTGTCTATGACCGAATGGCCCTTATGTGGTGAGCGTCCATAAGTGACGTTGGTGACAGGTATGCACTTCTGTGTATGCTTGTACGACCTTATGCATTCAACTCTTTATCCACGCAGATGGACGATTTAAACTTAACGAAACGCTAAGGAAGGCTAGCGTCGGGTACATATAAAGTATCGTACTCTTAGTTCGAACTTTGAAAGAGGGAGAAAGTAGATCCAAACCCAAGAGGTGTCAGTTGTCGATATGGCTAGCGCGCACATTACGTGCCAACTCGTTATGACCAGCATGGCACGGTCCGCGCTATCCCGTTTGCTCAGCATGCACTTGTCCGCGCTATTACGTACATGACCAGCGTGAATGATACGCGCTTTGTCGATATGTCCAGCGTGTAGTGGTCCGTGCTTCTACGGTGGATGCTAGCGTGCGTGTACTCCGTGCTTCCCGATGGATGCAGCGGCACGCGTGATACGCGCTTTATCGAGCTTCAGACGCCATCCTTATTTATAAAGGAAATATAATGAATTTTGTCTGTGTATATTACACGAGATCTTTCTGTGAACGTATACGAAAAAGGGGCACATATCCGATTGAAATATTAGTCTGTGGAAATATCGGAAAGATATGATGTCGAAGTTATGATAAAAAGGGAGAGTGGAGAGAAAGGCCCGTAATATCATGCGAGGATGTTAGTCTGTGGAAAATCCTATGTATTGATATATATGGTGTCGAGAGGGAGAGAATTATATAGAGCGAGAGGAGGAGATGCGGCACATATCCGAGATAGAATTTGTGGAACGATTCGAGGATATGATGTCGA
>CAJUZA010000031.1:47500-62500 GCA_910592295.1 Andrena haemorrhoa
ACCCGTCGTTGCGATCGCCCTCCGATAGCCCGCCGCCCTCGTCGGTTCCCGTTCACCTCGTATCCGGAGGCGTGTACCGTTGTATACGAATAACCGTCTGAGCGTGTTGTCTGCGCTAGCGTGTGTTGTAGGCTCTTGTCGAGAAAGGGGAGTCACTACTCGCGACCAAAGACAGGGACGAAAACACGAGACAAGCGCCCCGAGTGGTTAAGTAAAGCGCGCGCGCGAGAGAGGGCAGCCAGGAACGAGCCGCCGTCGGAGCCTCGGCTTCGCGACGTTTCTATCCCTCTCTTTCGACGACGCTTCTTCCACTCGCATTCCGCTTCCTCAGTTTTGGTCGCGCTCTCCGAAAAGTCCTCCTGTGGACGGGACCCTCTCCTCGGAGAGAGAAGAGGACCCGGGTAACCTAGGGCGGCTCGCACATCGAACGCGTCGACGTGCGTCCCGAGTATCGCTCACTTAATCGCGCGTCCCCGATAGCGAAAAAAAGGACCGGCTGTGAAGCATCGATAGCGAAAGTCCGATTGGACCGATCGAAGCCGGCCGTGCGTCCGCTTTCGGGGGACGGCGACGATAGAGAGCGTGTAAGGAGGACGCTGCCGCGTGCGGTGGCCCCCGAGTACACGATTACGGTTCTCGTACCCGTGTATCTCGAAGGTTTTTAAATGAATACGCTCGGCCGTCGGACGTGTCGCGGTGTTTCCGCGTGCGTTTCGACGGTTCCCGTCCTGGACAGGAATCACACAGTGTCGTCAACGTTGGCGACGCCCGGACGGTCCTCCTTCGCGCGCTGGTTGGAGGCGCACGGGCCTCGGCTTCATCCGAACCGAGAGAACAAAAGATATATATCAAACATATTTAATAACACGATTACCCTGAACGGTGGATCACTTGGCTCGTGGGTCGATGAAGAACGCAGCTAATTGCGCGTCAACGTGTGAACTGCAGGACACATGAACATCGACATTTCGAACGCACATTGCGGTCCACGGATACAATTCCTGGACCACGCCTGGCTGAGGGTCGTTATCACAAACAAAAGACTGCTTGCGTCGGTTTCTCCTCGGCGTGTCATCCTCGCCGTCTCGCGTTTCCGACGATGTAACGCGTTTCGGTGTCGGGTCGATGATACACGCGAGATACGCGCGACGTACGAGCGAAAGTTGGGCTGTTCGTCGGCGTTTGCCACGGCTCGCGCCAGAGTCGTTGAAGCGTGTAATCTCTCCCGTGCGAGAAAAGAGAGAGGCGAACGTGATGAAAATATGATCATCGTGCGGACTCGCGTGCGTGCTTTCACGGCGTCGTGCGTCGTTGTTTTAAAACGACCGCCCGTGTGCTGCACCGCTCCCCGGATCAAGCACACTCACGGCAGCCTCTCCGCTCGCACCGGTGGTGTAGATTTGCCTTCACGTTCTGCGCGAGATCTTTTTACCGTGCTCCCGACGTCGCCTGAAATGAAAAATTTGTCCTGAGAAAGAGACACCAAAGAGCGAGAGATAGAGAGAAAGAGCAGTGCGCGGCATATGTGCGCCGATCTATATCGTCGCCTTCACGAGGCCCCAGGGATTTTAAAAAGAGGGTCGTCGTTTTGACAAGTGATAAAAGTCAATCGATACATCGAGGGCACACCACTCGTTCTTCGGGACGCCGTGAAGATCCAAGGGTGTATTACACGAATACAGGCGCTGTGCGGGATGATAAACAACCACGCGTTAACAGGATCGGGTCGATGTATTTCCCCGTCCGTTGCGCGTGTCCTCGCCAAGCCCTATTCGTTCTCTCCCTATGGCCACGTTCCGTCGACACAGACTAGTGTTTGCGCCAAACATTCGATGAGAGATTGCTGCATGCGTCGTTTAACGTTTCTGTACCCCGAAATCCTCATTGGCGCGGCTGCGCGAATTTGAATTTTGACGAGAACCGAAAGGCGCTGATGCCGCGAAAGGTGGTTATGACTCTCCTTCGTGTAGAATGGAAGAACGAGTCTCCCCGATCGCCCCATGTCTTTGTCGCGTTGTTGGTCGACCGTATAAGAGACCGCGCGTCTCACCGGTCGTACAGTCCACGGAAAAGCTTATTTTTCCCGCGGTTCCCTCTGCTGCTCGCAGCGTGAAGGGATAGCGGAATCTCAAAGCTAATATAGCGGACGGACGTTAAAGTAAAAACCGGTGGTCGTTCCGCGGGAGTCTCGCGGATCGATTCGACGATGCGCGACGAAAAGAGACACTTTGGCGAGGCGCAAATAGAGGTAGGGGGGACTAATTCTCTATTAGAAGAGAAAAAGAGTCCATATACCTTTTCTCTGAAATCGTGCGATGGCACCTCTGGATACACAACGAGTCTGGCTATGAGCAGGGACGTGTACGGGGGAAGATATATGTGCGTGGCGTGTGATGCCGTATACGCGGTGCGCATGGGAAACTGCGAGCGAGCAAGGGAAGAGAAAGAATCGAAGAAGTTTATTTATATTCTTCTCCTTGTATTCTTCAGCCCAGCTTCTCGTCCGGCCCGGCCCCGTCGTCGGTGTCAACTCGCAATACGCGCACACCCCCCCGTACTCCCGCCGCCGGGAGACCCGTCGAGATAAAGTATCAAAAAGAGGGAGCACGATTTATATATCTTCTCTCCATATGATTGACGACCTCAGAGTAGGCGAGATTACCCGCTGAATTTAAGCATATTACTAAGCGGAGGAAAAGAAACTAACAAGGATTTCCTTAGTAGCGGCGAGCGAACAGGAATTAGCCCAGCACTGAATCCCGCGGTTCCGCCGCAGGGAATTGTAGTGTTCAGGAGGATCCGTTTATCCCGTGACGTCGCACCGCGTCCAAGTCCATCTTGAATGGGGCCACTTACCCGCAGAGGGTGCCAGGCCCGTAGCGACCGGTACGCGTTTCGGGAGGATCTCTCCATAGAGTCGGGTTGCTTGAGAGTGCAACCCTAAGTGGGTGGTAAACTCCATCTAAGGCTAAATACAACCACGAGACCGATAGCGAACAAGTACCGTGAGGGAAAGTTGAAAAGAACTTTGAAGAGAGAGTTCAAGAGTACGTGAAACCGTTCAGGGGTAAACCTGAGAAACCCAAAAGATCGAATGGGGAGATTCATCGTCGACGAGGCTGGCTCCCGTCGGTGCGCGATACTCCGGGTGGACTTTCGTGGTCCATTAGCGAGGGTACACCACCGGCGGCGAATGTTCCGGCCACGTAGTCGTGCACTTCTCCCCTAGTAGAACGTCGCGACCCGTTGCGTGTCGGTCTACGGCCCGAGCGGTTGCCTGTTTCGTTGCTCCCAGAGCACGCGACAGACCCTCGGCCGCCCGGCCGGCTGCGCGACGGTACTCTGACGGTATCGGGCCGCAACCAATCCATTTTCGAATGTGTGTGCGTCAGGCCCGCCGCAAGCCCGGCCAGTTCTTACCCGGAGGCACGGACCTGGTGCCGTCCCCGGGCCTGGCCAGCTGTTAGCAGGCGGTGTCCTTGGACTGGCCAAGCTTCGAATTACCGGTCGGCGACGCTACTGCTTTGGGTACTCTCAGGACCCGTCTTGAAACACGGACCAAGGAGTCTAACATGTGCGCGAGTCATTGGGAGAAAGAAACCTAAAGGCGGAATGAAAGTGAAGGTCGACCTTTGCGTCGACCGAGGGAGGATCGGCCGCGTTACGATGCGGCCTCGCACTCCCGGGGCGTCTCGTTCTCATTGCGAGAAGAGGCGCACCTAGAGCGTACACGTTGGGACCCGAAAGATGGTGAACTATGCCTGGTCAGGACGAAGTCAGGGGAAACCCTGATGGAGGTCCGTAGCGATTCTGACGTGCAAATCGATCGTCGGAACTGGGTATAGGGGCGAAAGACTAATCGAACCATCTAGTAGCTGGTTCCCTCCGAAGTTTCCCTCAGGATAGCTGGCACTCGCTCGTTCCTACGCGAACGTGTGCGAGTTTCATCTGGTAAAGCGAATGATTAGAGGCCTTGGGGCCGAAACGACCTCAACCTATTCTCAAACTTTAAATGGGTGAGATCTCTGGCTTGCTTGGATCATGAAGCCACGAGATTATATTGAATCAGAGTGCCAAGTGGGCCAATTTTGGTAAGCAGAACTGGCGCTGTGGGATGAACCAAACGCAGAGTTAAGGCGCCTAAGTCGACGCTTATGGGATACCATGAAAGGCGTTGGTTGCTTAAGACAGCAGGACGGTGGCCATGGAAGTCGGAATCCGCTAAGGAGTGTGTAACAACTCACCTGCCGAAGCAACTAGCCCTGAAAATGGATGGCGCTGAAGCGTCGCGCCTATACTCCGCCGTCAGCGGCAAGTGGGGAGGGACGTGCCACCCGTTCGCGGGTGACCGTCCTCCATGAAGCCCTGACGAGTAGGAGGGTCGCGGCGGTGTGCGCAGAAGGGTCTGGGCGTGAGCCTGCCTGGAGCCACCGTCGGTGCAGATCTTGGTGGTAGTAGCAAATACTCCAGCGAGGCCCTGGAGGACTGACGTGGAGTAGGGTTTCGTGTGAACAGCCGTTGCACACGAGTCAGTCGATCCTAAGCCCTAAGAGAAATCCTATGCAGATGTGGTGTCCTAAAACAGAGTTTTTTGAGACACACACCCGTTGGGCGAAAGGGAATCCGGTTCCTATTCCGGAACCCGGTAGCGGAACCGCAAACCATTCGGGCCCTCGTAAGAGTGTTCGTCGGGGTAACCCAAAATGACCTGGAGACGCCGTCGGGAGATCCGGGAAGAGTTTTCTTTTCTGTATAAGCGTTCGAGTTCCCTGGAAACCTCTAGCAGGGAGATAGGGTTTGGAACGCGAAGAGCACCGCAGTTGCGGCGGTGTCCGGATCTTCCCCTCGGACCTTGAAAATCCAGGAGAGGGCCACGTGGAGGTGTCGCGCCGGTTCGTACCCATATCCGCAGCAGGTCTCCAAGGTAAAGAGCCTCTAGTCGATAGATTAATGTAGGTAAGGGAAGTCGGCAAATTGGATCCGTAACTTCGGAATAAGGATTGGCTCTGAGGAGCGGGGCGTGTCGGGCTTGGTTGGGAAACGGGTTTGGTTGACGAGCCGGGCCTGGGTGAGGTGAACGGTCGGGATTTCGGTCTCGCATCCGGGATCCGAGCTCGGTCCCGTGCCATCGCCTCCCGCGGATCTTCCTTGCTGCGAGGCTTCCGTGTCGGTTTTACCGTCGTGGTCGTCCTCTTCGGCCGCCATTCAACGCTCAGCTCAGAACTGGCACGGACTAGGGGAATCCGACTGTCTAATTAAAACAAAGCATTGCGATGGCCCCCGAGGGTGTTGACGCAATGTGATTTCTGCCCAGTGCTCTGAATGTCAACGTGAAGAAATTCAAAAAAGCGCGGGTAAACGGCGGGAGTAACTATGACTCTCTTAAGGTAGCCAAATGCCTCGTCATCTAATTAGTGACGCGCATGAATGGATTAACGAGATTCCCTCTGTCCCTATCTACTCGCCAGGAAACGCCAGAGCAAGTGTGGATCCGCCGCGAAGCCGCTGTTCAACCGGACACAGAAGCCGCGCTACCGTTTCTCGAAGAGGAACTGTGTGCAGCGGTATCTAGACTCAGGAGAGGCAAATGCCCTGGCCCAGACAGGATCGAGGTCGAGGTAATCCAGCGTTCCTGGGGATGCATCCGGGAGGAGCTCCTCAAGCTCTGCAACGGCTGCCTCGACTGGGGAGTTTTTCCGACCCGCTGGAAGGTAGGAAACATTATTGCGATCCCCAAAGGACCGGATCGAGATCGCAGCAGCCCGAAGTCGTACCGCCCAATTTGCCTGCTGTCAATGGTGGGGAAGTTGCTCGAGAGACTGATGGCTGTGAGACTTGCGCCGCTCCTCCTCGACCATCGACTGTCCTCCGACCGACAATATGGGTTCCGTCCCGGAAGGTCGACGGAGGACGCCATAGTCAAACTCCGCGAGGTGGTCGCGAGTAAGGTCGAGGAGAGTTACGTTCTCGCAATTGCTCTCGATATTTCGGGGGCGTTCGACAACGTATGGTGGCCGAATGTTCTGTACGAGCTGAAGAGGAGGGGCTGCCCACGAAACCTATATGGTCTAGTGGAAAGCTACTTCTCCGAAAGGTCTGTGCAGATCATGGGAAAGCAGGAATTGGTGAGTAAATCCGTTACAAAGGGGTGCCCGCAGGGCTCGATACTGGGTCCCAGCTTCTGGAATCTGGTATTCGACGACCTGCTGGCTGTACTGTCATCCGAGGAGCTAGAATGCGAGCCCATTGCCTACGCCGACGACGTGCTGGTCATCGTCTCTGGGAACTCGAGAGAGGCGCTCAGGGTGCGGGGCCAGGCCGCGGTTACCGCGGTTTCGGAGTGGTGTGGGAGAAAGAAGTTGCAGCTTTCAGCCGAGAAAACCGAGTTGCTGTTGGTCAAGGGTGACCTCGATATACGGAGACCACCGACCATCCGCCTCAACGGTAGAGGAATCAAGATGCAACCTGCGATAAGGTACCTGGGAGTGCACCTCGATAAAGGCCTGAGAATGGACACGCATGTGCGGAAGGTCTCCGAGAAGTGTTTGAATTTATTCAACTCTCTCGCGAGGATAGCCAAAGCGAACTGGGGACTGGGCTACGGGGCCCTCTATACACTGTATAGAGGTCTGTACGTGCCCATAACCACGTACGCGGCAGCCGCATGGTGCGACCTTCTACAGGCCAAATCGAGAAGTGCACTGGTACGATCACAGAGATTGGCCCTCCTTCGAGTTACCAAGGCCTATTCGACGACGTCCACCGATGCGCTCCCAATCATCGCGGGCGTGATCCCGATCGACTTGCTGCTGAAGGAACGCGCGGAAATCTACAGGATCAGGAAAGGACCAAACCCATCAAAGGAAGAGGAACACCAGGCACGGGAAGAATCATTGGACGCGTGGCAGCAGCGCTGGCGGACGTCGAGCAAGGGCCGAACGACGTTCGAGTTCTTCAACGACGTCCGACAGAGGGTGAGGTCCACATGGATACAGCCGGACTATTACGTAACGCAGTTTCTTAGCGGTCATGGAAATTTCAGGTGGAAACTCAACACCTTCGCACTGAGCGAGTCTGCTCTGTGCGAGTGTGGGGCGGCGGAGACCTCGAGCCACCTCATCTACCAGTGCTGCGAGAACGAGCAGGCAAGGACGACCATGAGGGAGGCGCTGCGGAATAAGGGCCACGGATGGCCCCTAGCGGAACAGGATCTCGTCGGTAAAACGACCTTCCGCATCTTCCGGGATTTTGCGCAAGCAACATTGAAGGCCAAGGAAAGGCCGACGACGGCAGAAGAAGACGAGGACCAACCACAGCAGCAAGGACGCCAACGACGCCAGGCATAAAGAAGAGGAATCAGAAGAAGAAACAGAATAAGTATTAACATGGAAGGAAATTTACATATTAAGTTTCAGGAAGAGAAGAAAGAAGAAGAGGACCACAGAGGCAAAGACAATACAAAGACAAGACGAATACGCTGACAGACGATACGACACAGACATGGACAACGGATTCAAACCAGGACCAACCACACAAGGGAAAGGAGCACTAGAAGCCGGATACAAGGACTCAAGAAGAAGAAGAAGGGTAATAACCTGCGACCGCCCGTGCAGGCAGTGAGCAGTAATGCGAGCTGTGGTGGTGCAGGTAAACGGCTGAAAGCCATCCTGCTGGGATCGAGCATCCGCTGGCGGCTCTACCTCCTCGTGGTCCCCGCTGGACAGCGCTCCGCGTCGCTTCGCGACGTGGAGCGCCGACTAAACGAGCCGCTTCCCCCCCAGGGGTAGATCCAACTTGTCCGATGACCCGCAAGGCGAGGGCAGGGTTTTTCCAGGTCGCGTGCCTTCCATCTACGCACGCCGTTTCCCTTGGCAGTATTCATAGAAAGATAGAGAATAACACCTTTTCTCGCGAAGCCGGTATGAGTCGGAAAACCGACTTGGTTGTACGGCGTGTCCGATCGCTATCGCGATCGGGACCAGAAGCGCGCACAATACTTGTCCCTATCTACTGCAGACCAGAACACCGACGGTCAAAAACCCGAGGATGATAATTTTCGACGTCCCGAGGGAGCTGACGGAAAAGGACATCCTCGGGTGTATGCGTAAACAGAACGCGAAAGTTATGGAAGGGGAGGAGACTGATCGTAATTTTTCTTTATGTTTTAGGACCGGAAGAAAGGACAGCGAAGAAACCAACTGGGTGGCCGAAGTCTCACCGAAGCTGCGGGAAAGGCTGCTCGAGGCGAACAAGGTTTTCCTCGGGTGGAACGCGTGCAAGGTGCGCGACTTTCTCGCAGTCAGTCGGTGCTTCAAGTGCCAGGGATTCGGACACATCGCCAAGCACTGCAGACACAAGGAAGAGGTCTGCAGTCACTGCACAGGGGAAGGGCACGGGGCGAAGACGTGCCCCAAGAAGACACAGTCTGCGGTCTGCGTGAACTGCAGGCGGTTCGGACTCAAGGGGGACCATGCTGCATCCAGCAAAGAGTGCCCCGCGCACAGGAAGGCCCTCGAGAAGACAGTGATCAGGACGGTCTACCACTGCTAAGGGCGACTATACGGCTGGACGAGGAATCAAGATCCTGCAGCACAACATGCAGCGATCGAGATTAGTACCACACGAGGTCCGATCTGAGATGGAGAGAGTAGACGCTGACATCCTCCTGATGCAGGAGCCGTACAGCGTCAATGGACGCATACCTGGATTCGGCAACGGATCAAGGGTGATATCGCGCGGTAGCGTGGGTCAACCGCCATGGGCGGCGATCTGCGTCCGTAACCGAGGATTCACCGTGCTGGAAATCGCGGATCTGTGCACGACGCACTGCGTCTGTGCGCAGGTCTCTATCGACGGCGCGGAAATGTACGTGGTGAGCCAATACTTCCCACCATCGGTGGATATTGGGGTTGGACTGGCGCATTTGGACAAGATCGTGACGAGACTCAAGGGGAAGATACTGGTCATGGGGGTGGACGCGAATGCGAAATCCCTCCTCTGGCACAGTGGGAAAACCGACAGTCGTGGCGAGGAGCTAGAGCAGCTAATCGCCCGGCACGATCTGCTAGTTCTGAATGAGCCGGGACAACCCACCACGTTCCAGAACTCTCGGGGATCATCAAACATCGACGTCACGCTGGTGAGCTGGGAAGCGATACCGCTCACGAGGACCTGGAAGGTGCACGAGAGCGGTTCCTCCAGCGACCACAGAATCATCGAAACCAGATTGGACCTTGGAAACGGTGGTACTAGAAGGCCGTTCCAGAAACCACGGTATAACACCAGGAATGCCAAATGGGACAAATTTCAGCGAGTCCTAATGTGCGAGAGGCGCTCTCTCTCTAACGCGCAAATTCTTTGCGCCGAGGACGTTGAGAGTGCGGCCGCACATGTCGAACGAGTACTGACTAGCGCCTGCGACGCTGCAATACCACTGAAGAAATGGCATAATCGGTCTAAACCGTGGTGGACGGGGGAACTTACGGAGCGGAAGAGAGCGTCCCACCGGGCGCGCCGGAAATTCCAGATGACCACGGATCCAACCACAAGGGAAATCTACAAGGAAGAATGGAAGACCCTCAGGAGAGCGTACAAGAAGAGGGTGGCAAACGTGAAGAACAGCACGTGGCGCCAGTTTGTCACCACAAAGGGGAACACGGAGCCGTGGGGCGTCGCGACCAAAGCGGCCCTAGGGAAGCTACGAAGCGAGGAGGTCGTTTCATCTTTGGTGCTTGCAGATGGAGAACAGACGGAGTCTTGGAGGTCCACCGCCGAGGCGCTGCTGATGGCGCTCGTCCCAGATGACGAAGCGCGCCAGGAAACGCCAGAGCAAGTGTGGATCCGCCGCGAAGCCGCTGTTCAACCGGACACAGAAGCCGCGCTACCGTTTCTCGAAGAGGAACTGTGTGCAGCGGTATCTAGACTCAGGAGAGGCAAATGCCCTGGCCCGGACAGGATCGAGGTCGAGGTAATCCAGCGTTCCTGGGGATGCATCCGAGAGGAGCTCCTCAGACTCTGCAACGGCTGCCTCGACTGGGGAGTTTTTCCGACCCGCTGGAAGGTAGGAAATATTATTGCGATCCCCAAAGGACCGGATCGAGATCGCAGCAGCCCGAAGTCGTATCGCCCAATTTGCCTGCTGTCAATGGTGGGGAAGTTGCTCGAGAGACTGATGGCTGTGAGACTTGCGCCGCTCCTCCTCGACCATCGACTGTCCTCCGACCGACAATATGGGTTCCGTCCCGGAAGGTCGACGGAGGACGCCATAGTCAAACTCCGCGAGGTGGTCGCGAGTAAGGTCGAGGAGAGTTACGTTCTCGCAATTGCTCTTGATATTTCGGGGGCGTTCGACAACGTATGGTGGCCGAATGTTCTGTACGAGCTGAAGAGGAGGAACTGCCCACGAAACCTATATGGTCTAGTGGAAAGCTACTTCTCCGAAAGGTCTGTGCAGATCATGGGAAAGCAGGAATCGGTGAGTAAATCCGTTACAAAAGGGTGCCCGCAGGGCTCGATACTGGGTCCCAGCTTCTGGAATCTGGTATTCGACGACCTGCTGGCTGTACTGTCATCCGAGGAGCTAGAATGCGAGCCCATTGCCTACGCCGACGACGTGCTGGTCATCGTCTCTGGGAACTCGAGAGAGGCGCTCAGGGTGCGGGGCCAGGCCGCGGTTACCGCGGTTTCGGAGTGGTGTGGGAGAAAGAAGTTGCAGCTTTCAGCCGAGAAAACCGAGTTGCTGTTGGTCAAGGGTGACCTCGATATACGGAGACCACCGACCATCCGCCTCAACGGTAGAGGAATCAAGATGCAACCTGCGATAAGGTACCTGGGAGTGCACCTCGATAAAGGCCTGAGAATGGACACGCATGTGCGGAAGGTCTCCGAGAAGTGTTTGAATTTATTCAACTCTCTCGCGAGGATAGCCAAAGCGAACTGGGGACTGGGCTACGGGGCCCTCTATACACTGTATAGAGGTCTGTACGTTCCCATAACCACGTACGCGGCAGCCGCATGGTGCGACCTTCTACAGGCCAAATCGAGAAGTGCACTGGTACGATCACAGAGATTGGCCCTCCTTCGAGTTACCAAGGCCTATTCGACGACGTCCACGGACGCGCTCCCGATCATCGCGGGCGTGGTCCCGATCGACTTGCTGCTGAAGGAACGCGCGGAAATCTACAGGATCAGGAAAGGACCAAACCCATCAAAGGAAGAGGAACACCAGGCACGGGAAGAATCTATGGACGCGTGGCAGCAGCGGTGGCGGACGTCGAGCAAGGGCCGAACGACGTTCGAGTTCTTCAACGACGTCCGACAGAGGGTGAGGTCCACATGGATACAGCCGGACTATTACGTAACGCAGTTTCTTAGCGGTCATGGAAATTTCAGGTGGAAACTCAACACCTTCGCACTGAGCGAGTCCGCTCTGTGCGAGTGTGGGGCGGCGGAGACCTCGAGCCACCTCATCTACCAGTGCTGCGAGAACGAGCAGGCAAGGACGACCATGAGGGAGGCGCTGCGGAGTAAGGGCCACGGATGGCCCCTAGCGGAACAGGATCTCGTCGGTAAAACGACCTTCCGCATCTTCCGGGATTTTGCACACACAACACTGAAGGCCAAGGAAAGACCGACGACGGCAGAAGAAGACGAGGACCAACCACAGCAGCAAGGACACCAACGACGCCAGGCATAAAGAAGAGGAACGAGAAGAAGAAACAGAATAAGTACTAACATAGAAGGAAATTTATATGTTAAGTTTCAGGAAGAGAAGAAAGAAGAAGAGGACCACAGAGGCAAAGACAAAACAAAGACAAGACGAATACGCTGACAGACGATACGACACAGACATGGACAACGGAATCAAACCAGGACCAACCACACAAGGGAAAGGAGCACCAGAAGCCGGATACAAGGACTCAAGAAGAAGACGAAGGGTAATAACCTGCGACCGCCCGTGCAGGCAGTGAGCAGTAATGCGAGCTGTGGTGGTGCAGGTGAACGGCTGAAAGCCATCCTGCTGGGATCGAGCATCCGCTGGCGGCTCTACCTCCTCGTGGTCCCCGCTGGACAGCGCTCCGCGTCGCTTCGCGACGTGGAGCGCCGACTAAACGAGCCGCTTCCCCCCAGGGGAAGATCCAACTTGTCCGATGACCCGCAAGGCGAGGGCAGGGTTTTTCCAGGTCGCGTGCCTTCCATCTACGCACGCCGTTTCCCTTGGCAGTATTCATAGAAAGATAGAGAATAACACCTTTTCTCGCGAAGCCGGTATGAGTCGGAAAACCGACTTGGTTGTACGGCGTGTCCGATCGCTATCGCGATCGGGACCAGAAGCGCGCACAATACTTGTCCCTATCTACTCCGAGGATGATAATTTTCGACGTCCCGAGGGAGCTGTCGGAAAAGGACATCCTCGGGTGTATGCGTAAACAGAACGCGAAAGTTATGGAAGGGGAGGAGACTAATCGGAATTTTTCTTTATGTTTTAGGACAGGAAGGAAGGACAGCGACGAGACCAACTGGGTGGCCGAGGTTTCACCGAAGCTGCGAGAGAGGTTGCTCGAGGCAAACAAAGTTTTCCTCGGGTGGAACGCGTGCAAGGTGCGCGACTTTCTCGCAGTCAGTCGGTGCTTCAAGTGCCAGGGATTCGGACATATCGCCAAGTACTGCAGACACAAGGAAGAGGTCTGCAGTCACTGCACAGGGGAAGGGCACGGGGCGAAGACGTGCCCCAAGAAGACACAGTCTGCGGTCTGCGTGAACTGCAGGCGGTTCGGACTCAAGGGGGACCATGCTGCATCCAGCAAAGAGTGCCCCGCGCACAGGAAGGCCCTCGAGAAGACAGTGATCAGGACGGTCTACCACTGCTAAGGGCGACTATACGGCTGGACGAGGAATCAAGATCCTGCAGCACAACATGCAGCGATCGAGATTAGTACCACACGAGGTCCGATCTGAGATGGAGAGAGTAGACGCTGACATCCTCCTGATGCAGGAGCCGTACAGCGTCAATGGACGCATACCTGGATTCGGCAACGGATCAAGGGTGATATCGCGCGGTAGCGTGGGTCAACCGCCATGGGCGGCGATCTGCGTCCGTAACCGAGGATTCACCGTGCTGGAAATCGCGGATCTGTGCACGACGCACTGCGTCTGTGCGCAGGTCTCTATCGACGGCGCGGAAATGTACGTGGTGAGCCAATACTTCCCACCATCGGTGGATATTGGAGTTGGACTGGCGCATTTGGACAAGATCGTGACGAGACTCAAGGGGAAGATACTGGTCATGGGGGTGGACGCGAATGCGAAATCCCTCCTCTGGCACAGTGGGAAAACCGACAGTCGTGGCGAGGAGCTAGAGCAGCTAATCGCCCGGCACGATCTGCTAGTTCTGAATGAGCCGGGACAACCCACCACGTTCCAGAACTCTCGGGGATCATCAAACATCGACGTCACGCTGGTGAGCTGGGAAGCGATACCGCTCACGAGGACCTGGAAGGTGCACGAGAGCGGTTCCTCCAGCGACCACAGAATCATCGAAATCAGATTGGACCTTGGAAACGGTGGTACTAGAAGGCCGTTCCAGAAACCACGGTATAACACCAGGAATGCCAAATGGGACAAATTTCAGCGAGTCCTAATGTGCGAGAGGCGCTCTCTCTCTAACGCGCAAATTCTTTGCGCCGAGGACGTTGAGAGTGCGGCCGCACATGTCGAACGAGTACTGACTAGCGCCTGCGACGCTGCAATACCACTGAAGAAATGGCATAATCGGTCTAAACCGTGGTGGACGGGGGAACTTACGGAGCGGAAGAGAGCGTCCCACCGGGCGCGCCGGAAATTCCAGATGACCACGGATCCAACCACAAGGGAAATCTACAAGGAAGAATGGAAGACCCTCAGGAGAGCGTACAAGAAGAGGGTGGCAAACGTGAAGAACAGCACGTGGCGCCAGTTTGTCACCACAAAGGGGAACAAGGAGCCGTGGGGCGTCGCGACCAAAGCGGCCCTAGGGAAGCTACGAAGCGAGGAGGCCGTTTCATCTTTGGTGCTTGCAGATGGAGAACAGACGGAGTCTTGGAGGTCCACCGCCGAGGCGCTGCTGATGGCGCTCGTCCCAGATGACGAAGCGCGCCAGGAAACGCCAGAGCAAGTGTGGATCCGCCGCGAAGCCGCTGTTCAACCGGACACAGTAGCCGCGCTACCGTTTCTCGAAGAGGAACTGTGTGCAGCGGTATCTAGACTCAGGAGAGGCAAATGCCCTGGCCCAGACAGGATCGAGGTCGAGGTAATCCAGCGTTCCTGGGGATGCATCCGGGAGGAGCTCCTCAAGCTCTGCAACGGCTGCCTCGACTGGGGAGTTTTTCCGACCCGCTGGAAGGTAGGAAACATTATTGCGATCCCCAAAGGACCGGATCGAGATCGCAGCAGCCCGAAGTCGTACCGCCCAATTTGCCTGCTGTCAATGGTGGGGAAGTTGCTCGAGAGACTGATGGCTGTGAGACTTGCGCCGCTCCTCCTCGACCATCGACTGTCCTCCGACCGACAATATGGGTTCCGTCCCGGAAGGTCGACGGAGGACGCCATAGTCAAACTCCGCGAGGTGGTCGCGAGTAAGGTCGAGGAGAGTTACGTTCTCGCAATTGCTCTCGATATTTCGGGGGCGTTCGACAACGTATGGTGGCCGAATGTTCTGTACGAGCTGAAGAGGAGGGGCTGCCCACGAAACCTATATGGTCTAGTGGAAAGCTACTTCTCCGAAAGGTCTGTGCAGATCATGGGAAAGCAGGAATTGGTGAGTAAATCCGTTACAAAGGGGTGCCCGCAGGGCTCGATACTGGGTCCCAGCTTCTGGAATCTGGTATTCGACGACCTGCTGGCTGTACTGTCATCCGAGGAGCTAGAATGCGAGCCCATTGCCTACGCCGACGACGTGCTGGTCATCGTCTCTGGGAACTCGAGAGAGGCGCTCAGGGTGCGGGGCCAGGCCGCGGTTACCGC
>CAJUZA010000031.1:67500-75000 GCA_910592295.1 Andrena haemorrhoa
CCCTGTTCCTCGTTCAATTGCCAACGTTTTACTATAAGGGTTCGACATCGGTCGTCGTGCTGGTTTTCGAGAAAAGCGCGAATAACTTGGATCGCTGCGAAATATTTCAGAGTCCCGTCGAGTTTCAAAGTCGTGCGGCATCTTGGTTCGACCGCGGCAAAAATCGACATATCCTCGAATCCAACTACAGATCCCTGTTCCTCGTTCAATTGCCAACGTTTTACTCTAATGGTTCGACATCGGTCGTCGTGCTGGTTTTCGAGAAAAGCGCGAATAACTTGTATCGCTGGAAATATTTCAGAGTCCCGACGAGTTTCTAAGTCGTGCGGCACCTTGGTCCGGAGGACGAAATCGACATATCCTCGAATCCAACTACTGATCCCTGTTCCTCGTTCAATTGCCAACGTTTTACTATAAGGGTTCGACATCGGTCGTCGTGCTGGTTTTCGAGAAAAGCGCGAATAACTTGGATCGCTGCGAAATATTTCAGAGTCCCGTCGAGTTTCAAAGTCGTGCGGCATCTTGGTTCGACCGCGGCAAAAATCGACATATCCTCGAATCCAACTACAGATCCCTGTTCCTCGTTCAATTGCCAACGTTTTACTCTAATGGTTCGACATCGGTCGTCGTGCTGGTTTTCGAGAAAAGCGCGAATAACTTGTATCGCTGGAAATATTTCAGAGTCCCGACGAGTTTCTAAGTCGTGCGGCACCTTGGTCCGGAGGACGAAATCGACATATCCTCGAATCCAACTACTAATCCCTGTTCCTCGTTCAATTGCCAACGTTTTACTATAAGGGTTCGACATCGGTCGTCGTGCTGGTTTGCGAGAAAAGCGCGAATAACTTGGATCGCTGCGAAATATTTCAGAGTCCCGTCGAGTTTCAAAGTCGTGCGGCATCTTGGTTCGACCGCGGCAAAAATCGACATATCCTCGAATCCAACTACAGATCCCTGTTCCTCGTTCAATTGCCAACGTTTTACTCTAATGGTTCGACATCGGTCGTCGTGCTGGTTTTCGAGAAAAGCGCGAATAACTTGTATCGCTGGAATATTTCAGAGTCCCGACGAGTTTCTAAGTCGTGCGGCACCTTGGTCCGGAGGACGAAATCGACATATCCTCGAATCCAACTACTGATCCCTGTTCCTCGTTCAATTGCCAACGTTTTACTATAAGGGTTCGACATCGGTCGTCGTGCTGGTTTTCGAGAAAAGCGCGAATAACTTGGATCGCTGCGAAATATTTCAGAGTCCCGTCGAGTTTCAAAGTCGTGCGGCATCTTGGTTCGACCGCGGCAAAAATCGACATATCCTCGAATCCAACTACAGATCCCTGTTCCTCGTTCAATTGCCAACGTTTTACTCTAATGGTTCGACATCGGTCGTCGTGCTGGTTTTCGAGAAAAGCGCGAATAACTTGTATCGCTGGAAATATTTCAGAGTCCCGACGAGTTTCTAAGTCGTGCGGCACCTTGGTCCGGAGGACGAAATCGACATATCCTCGAATCCAACTACTGATCCCTGTTCCTCGTTCAATTGCCAACGTTTTACTATAAGGGTTCGACATCGGTCGTCGTGCTGGTTTTCGAGAAAAGCGCGAATAACTTGGATCGCTGCGAAATATTTCAGAGTCCCGTCGAGTTTCAAAGTCGTGCGGCATCTTGGTTCGACCGCGGCAAAAATCGACATATCCTCGAATCCAACTACAGATCCCTGTTCCTCGTTCAATTGCCAACGTTTTACTCTAATGGTTCGACATCGGTCGTCGTGCTGGTTTTCGAGAAAAGCGCGAATAACTTGTATCGCTGGAAATATTTCAGAGTCCCGACGAGTTTCTAAGTCGTGCGGCACCTTGGTCCGGAGGACGAAATCGACATATCCTCGAATCCAACTACTGATCCCTGTTCCTCGTTCAATTGCCAACGTTTTACTATAAGGGTTCGACATCGGTCGTCGTGCTGGTTTTCGAGAAAAGCGCGAATAACTTGGATCGCTGCGAAATATTTCAGAGTCCCGTCGAGTTTCAAAGTCGTGCGGCATCTTGGTTCGACCGCGGCAAAAATCGACATATCCTCGAATCCAACTACAGATCCCTGTTCCTCGTTCAATTGCCAACGTTTTACTCTAATGGTTCGACATCGGTCGTCGTGCTGGTTTTCGAGAAAAGCGCGAATAACTTGTATCGCTGGAAATATTTCAGAGTCCCGACGAGTTTCTAAGTCGTGCGGCACCTTGGTCCGGAGGACGAAATCGACATATCCTCGAATCCAACTACTGATCCCTGTTCCTCGTTCAATTGCCAACGTTTTACTATAAGGGTTCGACATCGGTCGTCGTGCTGGTTTTCGAGAAAAGCGCGAATAACTTGGATCGCTGCGAAATATTTCAGAGTCCCCGTCGAGTTTCAAAGTCGTGCGGCATCTTGGTTCGACCGCGGCAAAAATCGACATATCCTCGAATCCAACTACAGATCCCTGTTCCTCGTTCAATTGCCAACGTTTTACTCTAATGGTTCGACATCGGTCGTCGTGCTGGTTTTCGAGAAAAGCGCGAATAACTTGTATCGCTGGAAATATTTCAGAGTCCCGACGAGTTTCTAAGTCGTGCGGCACCTTGGTCCGGAGGACGAAATCGACATATCCTCGAATCCAACTACTGATCCCTGTTCCTCGTTCAATTGCCAACGTTTTACTATAAGGGTTCGACATCGGTCGTCGTGCTGGTTTTCGAGAAAAGCGCGAATAACTTGGATCGCTGCGAAATATTTCAGAGTCCCGTCGAGTTTCAAAGTCGTGCGGCATCTTGGTTCGACCGCGGCAAAAATCGACATATCCTCGAATCCAACTACAGATCCCTGTTCCTCGTTCAATTGCCAACGTTTTTACTCTAATGGTTCGACATCGGTCGTCGTGCTGGTTTTCGAGAAAAGCGCGAATAACTTGTATCGCTGGAAATATTTCAGAGTCCCGACGAGTTTCTAAGTCGTGCGGCACCTTGGTCCGGAGGACGAAATCGACATATCCTCGAATCCAACTACTGATCCCTGTTCCTCGTTCAATTGCCAACGTTTTACTATAAGGGTTCGACATCGGTCGTCGTGCTGGTTTTCGAGAAAAGCGCGAATAACTTGGATCGCTGCGAAATATTTCAGAGTCCCGTCGAGTTTCAAAGTCGTGCGGCATCTTGGTTCGACCGCGGCAAAAATCGACATATCCTCGAATCCAACTACAGATCCCTGTTCCTCGTTCAATTGCCAACGTTTTACTCTAATGGTTCGACATCGGTCGTCGTGCTGGTTTTCGAGAAAAGCGCGAATAACTTGTATCGCTGGAAATATTTCAGAGTCCCGACGAGTTTCTAAGTCGTGCGGCACCTTGGTCCGGAGGACGAAATCGACATATCCTCGAATCCAACTACTGATCCCTGTTCCTCGTTCAATTGCCAACGTTTTACTATAAGGGTTCGACATCGGTCGTCGTGCTGGTTTTCGAGAAAAGCGCGAATAACTTGGATCGCTGCGAAATATTTCAGAGTCCCGTCGAGTTTCAAAGTCGTGCGGCATCTTGGTTCGACCGCGGCAAAAATCGACATATCCTCGAATCCAACTACAGATCCCTGTTCCTCGTTCAATTGCCAACGTTTTACTCTAATGGTTCGACATCGGTCGTCGTGCTGGTTTTCGAGAAAAGCGCGAATAACTTGTATCGCTGGAAATATTTCAGAGTCCCGACGAGTTTCTAAGTCGTGCGGCACCTTGGTCCGGAGGACGAAATCGACATATCCTCGAATCCAACTACTGATCCCTGTTCCTCGTTCAATTGCCAACGTTTTACTATAAGGGTTCGACATCGGTCGTCGTGCTGGTTTTCGAGAAAAGCGCGAATAACTTGGATCGCTGCGAAATATTTCAGAGTCCCGTCGAGTTTCAAAGTCGTGCGGCATCTTGGTTCGACCGCGGCAAAAATCGACATATCCTCGAATCCAACTACAGATCCCTGTTCCTCGTTCAATTGCCAACGTTTTACTCTAATGGTTCGACATCGGTCGTCGTGCTGGTTTTCGAGAAAAGCGCGAATAACTTGTATCGCTGGAAATATTTCAGAGTCCCGACGAGTTTCTAAGTCGTGCGGCACCTTGGTCCGGAGGACGAAATCGACATATCCTCGAATCCAACTACTAATCCCTGTTCCTCGTTCAATTGCCAACGTTTTACTATAAGGGTTCGACATCGGTCGTCGTGCTGGTTTTCGAGAAAAGCGCGAATAACTTGGATCGCTGCGAAATATTTCAGAGTCCCGTCGAGTTTCAAAGTCGTGCGGCATCTTGGTTCGACCGCGGCAAAAATCGACATATCCTCGAATCCAACTACAGATCCCTGTTCCTCGTTCAATTGCCAACGTTTTACTCTAATGGTTCGACATCGGTCGTCGTGCTGGTTTTCGAGAAAAGCGCGAATAACTTGTATCGCTGGAAATATTTCAGAGTCCCGACGAGTTTCTAAGTCGTGCGGCACCTTGGTCCGGAGGACGAAATCGACATATCCTCGAATCCAACTACTGATCCCTGTTCCTCGTTCAATTGCCAACGTTTTACTATAAGGGTTCGACATCGGTCGTCGTGCTGGTTTTCGAGAAAAGCGCGAATAACTTGGATCGCTGCGAAATATTTCAGAGTCCCGTCGAGTTTCAAAGTCGTGCGGCATCTTGGTTCGACCGCGGCAAAAATCGACATATCCTCGAATCCAACTACAGATCCCTGTTCCTCGTTCAATTGCCAACGTTTTACTCTAATGGTTCGACATCGGTCGTCGTGCTGGTTTTCGAGAAAAGCGCGAATAACTTATCGCTGGAAATATTTCAGAGTCCCGACGAGTTTCTAAGTCGTGCGGCACCTTGGTCCGGAGGACGAAATCGACATATCCTCGAATCCAACTACTGATCCCTGTTCCTCGTTCAATTGCCAACGTTTTACTATAAGGGTTCGACATCGGTCGTCGTGCTGGTTTTCGAGAAAAGCGCGAATAACTTGGATCGCTGCGAAATATTTCAGAGTCCCGTCGAGTTTCAAAGTCGTGCGGCATCTTGGTTCGACCGCGGCAAAAATCGACATATCCTCGAATCCAACTACAGATCCCTGTTCCTCGTTCAATTGCCAACGTTTTACTCTAATGGTTCGACATCGGTCGTCGTGCTGGTTTTCGAGAAAAGCGCGAATAACTTGTATCGCTGGAAATATTTCAGAGTCCCGACGAGTTTCTAAGTCGTGCGGCACCTTGGTCCGGAGGACGAAATCGACATATCCTCGAATCCAACTACTGATCCCTGTTCCTCGTTCAATTGCCAACGTTTTACTATAAGGGTTCGACATCGGTCGTCGTGCTGGTTTTCGAGAAAAGCGCGAATAACTTGGATCGCTGCGAAATATTTCAGAGTCCCGTCGAGTTTCAAAGTCGTGCGGCATCTTGGTTCGACCGCGGCAAAAATCGACATATCCTCGAATCCAACTACAGATCCCTGTTCCTCGTTCAATTGCCAACGTTTTACTCTAATGGTTCGACATCGGTCGTCGTGCTGGTTTTCGAGAAAAGCGCGAATAACTTGTATCGCTGGAAATATTTCAGAGTCCCGACGAGTTTCTAAGTCGTGCGGCACCTTGGTCCGGAGGACGAAATCGACATATCCTCGAATCCAACTACTGATCCCTGTTCCTCGTTCAATTGCCAACGTTTTACTATAAGGGTTCGACATCGGTCGTCGTGCTGGTTTTCGAGAAAAGCGCGAATAACTTGGATCGCTGCGAAATATTTCAGAGTCCCGTCGAGTTTCAAAGTCGTGCGGCATCTTGGTTCGACCGCGGCAAAAATCGACATATCCTCGAATCCAACTACAGATCCCTGTTCCTCGTTCAATTGCCAACGTTTTACTCTAATGGTTCGACATCGGTCGTCGTGCTGGTTTTCGAGAAAAGCGCGAATAACTTGTATCGCTGGAAATATTTCAGAGTCCCGACGAGTTTCTAAGTCGTGCGGCACCTTGGTCCGGAGGACGAAATCGACATATCCTCGAATCCAACTACTGATCCCTGTTCCTCGTTCAATTGCCAACGTTTTACTATAAGGGTTCGACATCGGTCGTCGTGCTGGTTTTCGAGAAAAGCGCGAATAACTTGGATCGCTGCGAAATATTTCAGAGTCCCGTCGAGTTTCAAAGTCGTGCGGCGTCTTGGTTCGACCGCGGCAAAAATCGACATATCCTCGAATCCAACTACAGATCCCTGTTCCTCGTTCAATTGCCAACGTTTTACTCTAATGGTTCGACATCGGTCGTCGTGCTGGTTTTCGAGAAAAGCGCGAATAACTTGTATCGTTGGAAATATTTCAGAGTCCCGACGAGTTTCAAAGTCGTGCGGCACCTTGGTCCGACCGCGGCGAAAATCGACATATCCTCGAATCCAACTACTGATCCCTGTTCCTCGTTCAATTGCGAACGTATTACTCTAATGGTTCGACATCGGTCGTCGTACTGGTTTTCGAGAAAAACGCGAAAAACTTGGATCGCAGCGAAATATTTCTAAGTTCCGTGAAATTATTTTCGAATTTTGTTTTTGACCGTGTATTCATCGTGGTAATGATCGCAGCGATTGTTTATAATAATTCGTTTTGTCGGTTTACTCTTGATCTTGGTTCCGACGCTTTCCGCGGCTAAGTCCCAGCGGCTGTTGTAGCGGCGGTTTACGCCCATAAGCGCCCGTGCGTAAGGTACGGCGGCGCCGGCGTTCCGGCCGGCCGTTCGGTATCTATAAGGGAGAGCGACGGTCCGAGCGTCTCGGTCGGAGCAGCGTTGGGCGTGTGGCTATTCTATGACCTCGGTTGAGAAGCAGTCACCGCTCCTCGAGATTCTGTCTCGACTGTTCTTACCGTGTTGCGTTTCGGATTTCTCCACACAGCATGACCACGGGTCGGTGTCTATGACCGAATGGCCCTTATGTGGTGAGCGTCCATAAGTGACGTTGGTGACAGGTATGCACTTCTGTGTATGCTTGTACGACCTTATGCATTCAACTCTTTATCCACGCAGATGGACGATTTAAACTTAACGAAACGCTAAGGAAGGCTAGCGTCGGGTACATATAAAGTATCGTACTCTTAGTTCGAACTTTGAAAGAGGGAGAAAGTAGATCCAAACCCAAGAGGTGTCAGTTGTCGATATGGCTAGCGCGCACATTACGTGCCAACTCGTTATGACCAGCATGGCACGGTCCGCGCTATCCCGTTTGCTCAGCATGCACTTGTCCGCGCTATTACGTACATGACCAGCGTGAATGATACGCGCTTTGTCGATATGTCCAGCGTGTAGTGGTCCGTGCTTCTACGGTGGATGCTAGCGTGCGTGTACTCCGTGCTTCCCGATGGATGCAGCGGCACGCGTGATACGCGCTTTATCGAGCTTCAGACGCCATCCTTATTTATAAAGGAAATATAATGAATTTTGTCTGTGTATA
>CAJUZA010000031.1:77500-83200 GCA_910592295.1 Andrena haemorrhoa
ACAGATACCAAAAACGAAATGCGAATATGCATTTCTCCTATATACCGCGTGGCACGGCTTACGCGCGGAGGTCGCTACAGACGGAGAACCTGGTTTCTCACCGCGACGCTCCCGTCCGATGCCCGTCGGTGAAGCGCAAAGAGCCCAGCTCGCCAGACCGCCAGACGCGGTGTCGCCGCCTCTTTGAGAACGGGACGATAATAATACGAACGCAATCACGAGTGCGCTAGCGCGAGGTTTCTAGAGAGAGGTCGTCGTTAACTGAATCGGGAAAAACAAGACCCGTCGTTGCGATCGCCCTCCGATAGCCCGCCGCCCTCGTCGGTTCCCGTTCACCTCGTATCCGGAGGCGTGTACCGTTGTATACGAATAACCGTCTGAGCGTGTTGTCTGCGCTAGCGTGTGTTGTAGGCTCTTGTCGAGAAAGGGGAGTCACTACTCGCGACCAAAGACAGGGACGAAAACACGAGACAAGCGCCCCGAGTGGTTAAGTAAAGCGCGCGCGCGAGAGAGGGCAGCCAGGAACGAGCCGCCGTCGGAGCCTCGGCTTCGCGACGTTTCTATCCCTCTCTTTCGACGACGCTTCTTCCACTCGCATTCCGCTTCCTCAGTTTTGGTCGCGCTCTCCGAAAAGTCCTCCTGTGGACGGGACCCTCTCCTCGGAGAGAGAAGAGGACCCGGGTAACCTAGGGCGGCTCGCACATCGAACGCGTCGACGTGCGTCCCGAGTATCGCTCACTTAATCGCGCGTCCCCGATAGCGAAAAAAAGGACCGGCTGTGAAGCATCGATAGCGAAAGTCCGATTGGACCGATCGAAGCCGGCCGTGCGTCCGCTTTCGGGGGACGGCGACGATAGAGAGCGTGTAAGGAGGACGCTGCCGCGTGCGGTGGCCCCCGAGTACACGATTACGGTTCTCGTACCCGTGTATCTCGAAGGTTTTTAAATGAATACGCTCGGCCGTCGGACGTGTCGCGGTGTTTCCGCGTGCGTTTCGACGGTTCCCGTCCTGGACAGGAATCACACAGTGTCGTCAACGTTGGCGACGCCCGGACGGTCCTCCTTCGCGCGCTGGTTGGAGGCGCACGGGCCTCGGCTTCATCCGAACCGAGAGAACAAAAGATATATATCAAACATATTTAATAACACGATTACCCTGAACGGTGGATCACTTGGCTCGTGGGTCGATGAAGAACGCAGCTAATTGCGCGTCAACGTGTGAACTGCAGGACACATGAACATCGACATTTCGAACGCACATTGCGGTCCACGGATACAATTCCTGGACCACGCCTGGCTGAGGGTCGTTATCACAAACAAAAGACTGCTTGCGTCGGTTTCTCCTCGGCGTGTCATCCTCGCCGTCTCGCGTTTCCGACGATGTAACGCGTTTCGGTGTCGGGTCGATGATACACGCGAGATACGCGCGACGTACGAGCGAAAGTTGGGCTGTTCGTCGGCGTTTGCCACGGCTCGCGCCAGAGTCGTTGAAGCGTGTAATCTCTCCCGTGCGAGAAAAGAGAGAGGCGAACGTGATGAAAATATGATCATCGTGCGGACTCGCGTGCGTGCTTTCACGGCGTCGTGCGTCGTTGTTTTAAAACGACCGCCCGTGTGCTGCACCGCTCCCCGGATCAAGCACACTCACGGCAGCCTCTCCGCTCGCACCGGTGGTGTAGATTTGCCTTCACGTTCTGCGCGAGATCTTTTTACCGTGCTCCCGACGTCGCCTGAAATGAAAAATTTGTCCTGAGAAAGAGACACCAAAGAGCGAGAGATAGAGAGAAAGAGCAGTGCGCGGCATATGTGCGCCGATCTATATCGTCGCCTTCACGAGGCCCCAGGGATTTTAAAAAGAGGGTCGTCGTTTTGACAAGTGATAAAAGTCAATCGATACATCGAGGGCACACCACTCGTTCTTCGGGACGCCGTGAAGATCCAAGGGTGTATTACACGAATACAGGCGCTGTGCGGGATGATAAACAACCACGCGTTAACAGGATCGGGTCGATGTATTTCCCCGTCCGTTGCGCGTGTCCTCGCCAAGCCCTATTCGTTCTCTCCCTATGGCCACGTTCCGTCGACACAGACTAGTGTTTGCGCCAAACATTCGATGAGAGATTGCTGCATGCGTCGTTTAACGTTTCTGTACCCCGAAATCCTCATTGGCGCGGCTGCGCGAATTTGAATTTTGACGAGAACCGAAAGGCGCTGATGCCGCGGAAGGTGGTTATGACTCTCCTTCGTGTAGAATGGAAGAACGAGTCTCCCCGATCGCCCCATGTCTTTGTCGCGTTGTTGGTCGACCGTATAAGAGACCGCGCGTCTCACCGGTCGTACAGTCCACGGAAAAGCTTATTTTTCCCGCGGTTCCCTCTGCTGCTCGCAGCGTGAAGGGATAGCGGAATCTCAAAGCTAATATAGCGGACGGACGTTAAAGTAAAAACCGGTGGTCGTTCCGCGGGAGTCTCGCGGATCGATTCGACGATGCGCGACGAAAAGAGACACTTTGGCGAGGCGCAAATAGAGGTAGGGGGGACTAATTCTCTATTAGAAGAGAAAAAGAGTCCATATACCTTTTCTCTGAAATCGTGCGATGGCACCTCTGGATACACAACGAGTCTGGCTATGAGCAGGGACGTGTACGGGGGAAGATATATGTGCGTGGCGTGTGATGCCGTATACGCGGTGCGCATGGGAAACTGCGAGCGAGCAAGGGAAGAGAAAGAATCGAAGAAGTTTATTTATATTCTTCTCCTTGTATTCTTCAGCCCAGCTTCTCGTCCGGCCCGGCCCCGTCGTCGGTGTCAACTCGCAATACGCGCACACCCCCCCGTACTCCCGCCGCCGGGAGACCCGTCGAGATAAAGTATCAAAAAGAGGGAGCACGATTTATATATCTTCTCTCCATATGATTGACGACCTCAGAGTAGGCGAGATTACCCGCTGAATTTAAGCATATTACTAAGCGGAGGAAAAGAAACTAACAAGGATTTCCTTAGTAGCGGCGAGCGAACAGGAATTAGCCCAGCACTGAATCCCGCGGTTCCGCCGCAGGGAATTGTAGTGTTCAGGAGGATCCGTTTATCCCGTGACGTCGCACCGCGTCCAAGTCCATCTTGAATGGGGCCACTTACCCGCAGAGGGTGCCAGGCCCGTAGCGACCGGTACGCGTTTCGGGAGGATCTCTCCATAGAGTCGGGTTGCTTGAGAGTGCAACCCTAAGTGGGTGGTAAACTCCATCTAAGGCTAAATACAACCACGAGACCGATAGCGAACAAGTACCGTGAGGGAAAGTTGAAAAGAACTTTGAAGAGAGAGTTCAAGAGTACGTGAAACCGTTCAGGGGTAAACCTGAGAAACCCAAAAGATCGAATGGGGAGATTCATCGTCGACGAGGCTGGCTCCCGTCGGTGCGCGATACTCCGGGTGGACTTTCGTGGTCCATTAGCGAGGGTACACCACCGGCGGCGAATGTTCCGGCCACGTAGTCGTGCACTTCTCCCCTAGTAGAACGTCGCGACCCGTTGCGTGTCGGTCTACGGCCCGAGCGGTTGCCTGTTTCGTTGCTCCCAGAGCACGCGACAGACCCTCGGCCGCCCGGCCGGCTGCGCGACGGTACTCTGACGGTATCGGGCCGCAACCAATCCATTTTCGAATGTGTGTGCGTCAGGCCCGCCGCAAGCCCGGCCAGTTCTTACCCGGAGGCACGGACCTGGTGCCGTCCCCGGGCCTGGCCAGCTGTTAGCAGGCGGTGTCCTTGGACTGGCCAAGCTTCGAATTACCGGTCGGCGACGCTACTGCTTTGGGTACTCTCAGGACCCGTCTTGAAACACGGACCAAGGAGTCTAACATGTGCGCGAGTCATTGGGAGAAAGAAACCTAAAGGCGGAATGAAAGTGAAGGTCGACCTTTGCGTCGACCGAGGGAGGATCGGCCGCGTTACGATGCGGCCTCGCACTCCCGGGGCGTCTCGTTCTCATTGCGAGAAGAGGCGCACCTAGAGCGTACACGTTGGGACCCGAAAGATGGTGAACTATGCCTGGTCAGGACGAAGTCAGGGGAAACCCTGATGGAGGTCCGTAGCGATTCTGACGTGCAAATCGATCGTCGGAACTGGGTATAGGGGCGAAAGACTAATCGAACCATCTAGTAGCTGGTTCCCTCCGAAGTTTCCCTCAGGATAGCTGGCACTCGCTCGTTCCTACGCGAACGTGTGCGAGTTTCATCTGGTAAAGCGAATGATTAGAGGCCTTGGGGCCGAAACGACCTCAACCTATTCTCAAACTTTAAATGGGTGAGATCTCTGGCTTGCTTGGATCATGAAGCCACGAGATTATATTGAATCAGAGTGCCAAGTGGGCCAATTTTGGTAAGCAGAACTGGCGCTGTGGGATGAACCAAACGCAGAGTTAAGGCGCCTAAGTCGACGCTTATGGGATACCATGAAAGGCGTTGGTTGCTTAAGACAGCAGGACGGTGGCCATGGAAGTCGGAATCCGCTAAGGAGTGTGTAACAACTCACCTGCCGAAGCAACTAGCCCTGAAAATGGATGGCGCTGAAGCGTCGCGCCTATACTCCGCCGTCAGCGGCAAGTGGGGAGGGACGTGCCACCCGTTCGCGGGTGACCGTCCTCCATGAAGCCCTGACGAGTAGGAGGGTCGCGGCGGTGTGCGCAGAAGGGTCTGGGCGTGAGCCTGCCTGGAGCCACCGTCGGTGCAGATCTTGGTGGTAGTAGCAAATACTCCAGCGAGGCCCTGGAGGACTGACGTGGAGAAGGGTTTCGTGTGAACAGCCGTTGCACACGAGTCAGTCGATCCTAAGCCCTAAGAGAAATCCTATGCAGATGTGGTGTCCTAAAACAGAGTTTTTTGAGACACACACCCGTTGGGCGAAAGGGAATCCGGTTCCTATTCCGGAACCCGGTAGCGGAACCGCAAACCATTCGGGCCCTCGTAAGAGTGTTCGTCGGGGTAACCCAAAATGACCTGGAGACGCCGTCGGGAGATCCGGGAAGAGTTTTCTTTTCTGTATAAGCGTTCGAGTTCCCTGGAAACCTCTAGCAGGGAGATAGGGTTTGGAACGCGAAGAGCACCGCAGTTGCGGCGGTGTCCGGATCTTCCCCTCGGACCTTGAAAATCCAGGAGAGGGCCACGTGGAGGTGTCGCGCCGGTTCGTACCCATATCCGCAGCAGGTCTCCAAGGTAAAGAGCCTCTAGTCGATAGATTAATGTAGGTAAGGGAAGTCGGCAAATTGGATCCGTAACTTCGGAATAAGGATTGGCTCTGAGGAGCGGGGCGTGTCGGGCTTGGTTGGGAAACGGGTTTGGTTGACGAGCCGGGCCTGGGTGAGGTGAACGGTCGGGATTTCGGTCTCGCATCCGGGATCCGAGCTCGGTCCCGTGCCATCGCCTCCCGCGGATCTTCCTTGCTGCGAGGCTTCCGTGTCGGTTTTACCGTCGTGGTCGTCCTCTTCGGCCGCCATTCAACGCTCAGCTCAGAACTGGCACGGACTAGGGGAATCCGACTGTCTAATTAAAACAAAGCATTGCGATGGCCCCCGAGGGTGTTGACGCAATGTGATTTCTGCCCAGTGCTCTGAATGTCAACGTGAAGAAATTCAAAAAAGCGCGGGTAAACGGCGGGAGTAACTATGACTCTCTTAAGGTAGCCAAATGCCTCGTCATCTAATTAGTGACG
>CAJUZA010000032.1:0-82977 GCA_910592295.1 Andrena haemorrhoa
CTCGTTTGACTCGTTTGACTCGTTTGACTCGTTTGACTCGTTTGACTCGTTTGACTCGCTTGGCTCGTTTGGCTCGCTTGGCTCGCTTGGCTCGCTTGGCTCGTTTGGCTCGCTTGGCTCGTTTGGCTCGCTTGGCTCGCTTGGCTCGCTTGGCTCGCTTGGCTCGCTTGGCTCGCTTGGCTCGCTTGGCTCGCTTGGCTCGCTTGGCTCGCTTGGCTCGCTTGGCTCGCTTGGCTCGCTGGCTCGCTTGGGCTCGTTTGGCTCGATTGACTCGTTTGACTCGTTTGACTCGGTTGACTCGCTTGACTCGTTTGCCTCGCTTGGCTCGCTTGGCTCGCTTGGCTCGCTTGGCTCGCTTGGCTCGCTTGGCTCGCTTGGCTCGCTTGGCTCGCTTGGCTCGCTTGGCTCGCTTGGCTCGCTTGGCTCGCTTGGCTCGCTTGGCTCGCTTGGCTCGCTTGGCTCGTTTGGCTCGTTTGGCTCGCTTGGCTCGCTTGGCTCGCCTGGCTCGCTTGGCTCGCTTGGCTCGCTTGGCTCGCTTGGCTCGATTGGCTCGCTTGGCTCGCTTGGCTCGCTTGGCTCGTTTGGCTCGTTTGGCTCGTTTGGCTCGTTTGGCTCGTTTGGCTCGTTTGGCTCGTTTGGCTCGTTTGGCTCGTTTGGCTCGTTTGGCTCGTTTGGCTCGTTTGGCTCGTTTGGCTCGTTTGGCTCGTTTGGCTCGTTTGGCTCGTTTGGCTCGTTTGGCTCGTTTGGCTCGTTTGGCTCGTTTGGCTCGTTTGGCTCGTTTGGCTCGTTTGGCTCGTTTGGCTCGTTTGGCTCGTTTGGCTCGTTTGGCTCGTTTGGCTCGTTTGGCTCGTTTGGCTCGTTTGGCTCGTTTGGCTCGTTTGGCTCGTTTGGCTCGTTTGGCTCGTTTGGCTCGTTTGGCTCGTTTGGCTCGTTTGGCTCGTTTGGCTCGTTTGGCTCGTTTGGCTCGTTTGGCTCGTTTGGCTCGTTTGGCTCGTTTGGCTCGTTTGGCTCGTTTGGCTCGTTTGGCTCGTTTGGCTCGTTTGGCTCGTTTGGCTCGTTTGGCTCGTTTGGCTCGTTTGGCTCGTTTGGCTCGTTTGGCTCGTTTGGCTCGTTTGGCTCGTTTGACTCGTTTGACTCGTTTGACTCGTTTGACTCGTTTGACTCGTTTGACTCGTTTGACTCGTTTGACTCGTTTGACTCGTTTGACTCGTTTGACTCGTTTGACTCGTTTGACTCGTTTGACTCGTTTGACTCGTTTGACTCGTTTGACTCGTTTGACTCGTTTGACTCGTTTGACTCGTTTGACTCGTTTGACTCGTTTGACTCGTTTGACTCGTTTGACTCGTTTGACTCGTTTGACTCGTTTGACTCGTTTGACTCGTTTGACTCGTTTGACTCGTTTGACTCGTTTGACTCGTTTTGACTCGTTTGACTCGTTTGACTCGTTTGACTCGTTTGACTCGTTTGACTCGTTTGACTCGTTTGACTCGTTTTGACTCGTTTGACTCGTTTGACTCGTTTGACTCGTTTGACTCGTTTGACTCGTTTGACTCGTTTGACTCGTTTGACTCGTTTGACTCGTTTGACTCGTTTGACTCGTTTGACTCGTTTGACTCGTTTGACTCGTTTGACTCGTTTGACTCGTTTGACTCGTTTGACTCGTTTGACTCGTTTGACTCGTTTGACTCGTTTGACTCGTTTGACTCGTTTGACTCGTTTGACTCGTTTGACTCGTTTGACTCGTTTGACTCGTTTGACTCGTTTGACTCGTTTGACTCGTTTGACTCGTTTGACTCGTTTGACTCGTTTGACTCGTTTGACTCGTTTGACTCGTTTGACTCGTTTGACTCGTTTGACTCGTTTGACTCGTTTGACTCGTTTGACTCGTTTGACTCGTTTGACTCGTTTGACTCGTTTGACTCGTTTGACTCGTTTGACTCGTTTGACTCGTTTGACTCGTTTGACTCGTTTGACTCGTTTGACTCGTTTGACTCGTTTGACTCGTTTGACTCGTTTGACTCGTTTGACTCGTTTGACTCGTTTGACTCGTTTGACTCGTTTGACTCGTTTGACTCGTTTGACTCGTTTGACTCGTTTGACTCGTTTGACTCGTTTGACTCGTTTGACTCGTTTGACTCGTTTGACTCGTTTGACTCGTTTGACTCGTTTGACTCGTTTGACTCGTTTGACTCGTTTGACTCGTTTGACTCGTTTGACTCGTTTGACTCGTTTGACTCGTTTGACTCGTTTGACTCGTTTGACTCGTTTGACTCGTTTGGCTCGTTTGGCTCGTTTGACTCGTTTGGCTCGTTTGGCTCGTTTGGCTCGTTTGACTCGTTTGGCTCGTTTGGCTCGTTTGGCTCGTTTGGCTCGTTTGGCTCGTTTGGCTCGTTTGGCTCGTTTGGCTCGTTTGGCTCGTTTGGCTCGTTTGGCTCGTTTGGCTCGTTTGGCTCGTTTGGCTCGTTTGGCTCGTTTGGCTCGTTTGGCTCGTTTGGCTCGTTTGGCTCGTTTGACTCGTTTGGCTCGTTTGACTCGTTTGACTCGTTTGGCTCGTTTGACTCGTTTGGCTCCTTTGACTCGTTTGGCTCGTTTGACTCGTTTGGCTCGTTTGACTCGTTTGGCTCGTTTGGCTCGTTTGGCTCGTTTGGCTCGTTTGGCTCGCTTGGCTCGCTTGGCTCGCTTGACTCGTTTGCCTCGTTTGACTCGTTTGCCTCGGTTGCCTCGTTTGGCTCGCTTGGCTCGCTTGGCTCGCTTGGCTCGCTTGGCTCGCTTGGCTCGCTTGGCTCGCTTGGCTCGCTTGGGTCGCTTGGCTCGCTTGGCTCGCTTGGCTCGCTTGACTCGCTTGACTCGTTTGACTCGTTTGACTCGTTTGACTCGTTTGACTCGTTTGACTCGTTTGACTCGCTTGGCTCGTTTGGCTCGCTTCGCTCGCTTGGCTCGCTTGGCTCGTTTGGCTCGCTTGGCTCGTTTGGCTCGCTTGGCTCGCTTGGCTCGCTTGGCTCGCTTGGCTCGCTTGGCTCGCTTGGCTCGCTTGGCTCGCTTGGCTCGCTTGGCTCGCTTGGCTCGCTTGGCTCGCTTGGCTCGCTTGGCTCGCTTGGCTCGCTTGGCTCGCTTGGCTCGTTTGGCTCGATTGACTCGTTTGACTCGTTTGACTCGGTTGACTCGCTTGACTCGGTTGCCTCGTTTGGCTCGCTTGGCTCGCTTGGCTCGCTTGGCTCGCTTGGCTCGCTTGGCTCGCTTGGCTCGCTTGGCTCGCTTGGGTCGCTTGGCTCGCTTGGCTCGCTTGGCTCGCTTGACTCGCTTGGCTCGCTTGGCTCGCTTGACTCGTTTGCCTCGTTTGACTCGTTTGCCTCGGTTGCCTCGTTTGGCTCGCTTGGCTCGCTTGGCTCGCTTGGCTCGCTTGGCTCGCTTGGCTCGCTTGGCTCGCTTGGCTCGCTTGGGTCGCTTGGCTCGCTTGGCTCGCTTGGCTCGCTTGACTCGCTTGACTCGCTTGACTCGTTTGACTCGTTTGACTCGTTTGACTCGTTTGACTCGTTTGACTCGTTTGACTCGTTTGACTCGTTTGACTCGCTTGGCTCGTTTGGCTCGCTTCGCTCGCTTGGCTCGCTTGGCTCGTTTGGCTCGCTTGGCTCGTTTGGCTCGCTTGGCTCGCTTGGCTCGCTTGGCTCGCTTGGCTCGCTTGGCTCGCTTGGCTCGCTTGGCTCGCTTGGCTCGCTTGGCTCGCTTGGCTCGCTTGGCTCGCTTGGCTCGCTTGGCTCGCTTGGCTCGCTTGGCTCGCTTGGCTCGTTTGGCTCGATTGACTCGTTTGACTCGTTTGACTCGGTTGACTCGCTTGACTCGTTTGCCTCGCTTGGCTCGCTTGGCTCGCTTGGCTCGCTTGGCTCGCTTGGCTCGCTTGGCTCGCTTGGCTCGCTTGGCTCGCTTGGCTCGCTTGGCTCGCTTGGCTCGCTTGGCTCGCTTGGCTCGCTTGGCTCGTTTGGCTCGTTTGGCTCGCTTGGCTCGCTTGGCTCGCTTGGCTCGCTTGGCTCGCTTGGCTCGCTTGGCTCGCTTGGCTCGTTTGGCTCGCTTGGCTCGTTTGGCTCGCTTGGCTCGTTTGGCTCGCTTGGCTCGTTTGGCTCGCTTGGCTCGCTTGGCTCGCTTGGCTCGCTTGGCTCGCTTGGCTCGCTTGGCTCGCTTGGCTCGCTTGGCTCGCTTGGCTCGCTTGGCTCGCTTGGCTCGCTTGGCTCGCTTGGCTCGCTTGGCTCGCTTGGCTCGCTTGGCTCGCTTGGCTCGCTTGGCTCGCTTGGCTCGCTTGGCTCGCTTGGCTCGTTTGGCTCGCTTGGCTCGTTTGACTCGATTGACTCGTTTGACTCGTTTGACTCGTTTGACTCGTTTGACTCGTTTGACTCTTTTGACTCTTTTGACTCTTTTGACTCGTTTGACTCGTTTGACTCGTTTGACTCGTTTGACTCGTTTGACTCGTTTGACTCGTTTGACTCGTTTGACTCGTTTGACTCGTTTGACTCGTTTGACTCGTTTGACTCGTTTGACTCGATTGACCTGTTCGACCCTTTTGACCCGTTTGAGACACGTTTGACTCGTTTGACTCGTTTGACTCGTTTGACTCGTTTGACTCGTTGGACTCGTTCAACTCGCTTGACTCGTTTGACTCGTTTGACTCGTTTGACTCGTTCAACTCGCTTGACTCGATTGTCCTGTTCGACCCGTTTGACTCGTTTGACTCGTTTGACTCGTTTGACTCGTTTGACTCGCTTGGCTCGCTTGGCTCGCTTGACTCGTTTGACTCGTTTGACTCGTTTGCCTCGTTTGCCTCGTTTGCCTCGTTTGGCTCGCTTGGCTCGCTTGGCTAGCTTGGCTCGCTTGGCTCGCTTGGCTCGCTTGGCTCGCTTGGCTCGCTTGGCTCGCTTGGCTCGCTTGGCTCGCTTGGCTCGCTTGGCTCGCTTGGCTCGCTTGGCTCGTTTGGCTCGTTTGGCTCGCTTGGCTCGCTTGGCTCGCCTGGCTCGCTTGGCTCGCTTGGCTCGCTTGGCTCGCTTGGCTCGATTGGCTCGCTTGGCTCGTTTGACTCGTTTGACTCGTTTGACTCGTTTGACTCGTTTGACTCGTTTGACTCGTTTGACTCGTTTGACTCGTTTGACTCGTTTGACTCGTTTGGCTCGTTTGGCTCGTTTGACTCGTTTGACTCGTTTGACTCGTTTGACTCGTTTGACTCGTTTGACTCGTTTGACTCGTTTGACTCGTTTGACTCGTTTGACTCGTTTGACTCGTTTGACTCGTTTGACTCGTTTGACTCGTTTGACTCGTTTGACTCGTTTGACTCGTTTGACTCGTTTGACTCGTTTGACTCGTTTGACTCGTTTGACTCGTTTGACTCGTTTGACTCGTTTGACTCGTTTGACTCGTTTGACTCGTTTGACTCGTTTGACTCGTTTGACTCGTTTGACTCGTTTGACTCGTTTGACTCGTTTGACTCGTTTGACTCGTTTGACTCGTTTGACTCGTTTGACTCGTTTGACTCGTTTGACTCGTTTGACTCGTTTGACTCGTTTGACTCGTTTGACTCGTTTGACTCGTTTGACTCGTTTGACTCGTTTGACTCGTTTGACTCGTTTGACTCGTTTGACTCGTTTGACTCGTTTGACTCGTTTGACTCGTTTGACTCGTTTGACTCGTTTGACTCGTTTGACTCGTTTGACTCGTTTGACTCGTTTGACTCGTTTGACTCGTTTGACTCGTTTGACTCGTTTGACTCGTTTGACTCGTTTGACTCGTTTGACTCGTTTGACTCGTTTGACTCGTTTGACTCGTTTGACTCGTTTGACTCGTTTGACTCGTTTGACTCGTTTGACTCGTTTGACTCGTTTGACTCGTTTGACTCGTTTGACTCGTTTGACTCGTTTGACTCGTTTGACTCGTTTGACTCGTTTGACTCGTTTGACTCGTTTGACTCGTTTGACTCGTTTGACTCGTTTGACTCGTTTGACTCGTTTGACTCGTTTGACTCGTTTGACTCGTTTGACTCGTTTGACTCGTTTGACTCGTTTGACTCGTTTGACTCGTTTGACTCGTTTGACTCGTTTGACTCGTTTGACTCGTTTGACTCGTTTGACTCGTTTGACTCGTTTGACTCGTTTGACTCGTTTGACTCGTTTGACTCGTTTGACTCGTTTGACTCGTTTGACTCGTTTGACTCGTTTGACTCGTTTGACTCGTTTGACTCGTTTGACTCGTTTGACTCGTTTGACTCGTTTGACTCGTTTGACTCGTTTGACTCGTTTGACTCGTTTGACTCGTTTGACTCGTTTGACTCGTTTGACTCGTTTGACTCGTTTGACTCGTTTGACTCGTTTGACTCGTTTGACTCGTTTGACTCGTTTGACTCGTTTGACTCGTTTGACTCGTTTGACTCGTTTGACTCGTTTGACTCGTTTGACTCGTTTGACTCGTTTGACTCGTTTGACTCGTTTGACTCGTTTGACTCGTTTGACTCGTTTGACTCGTTTGACTCGTTTGACTCGTTTGACTCGTTTGACTCGTTTGACTCGTTTGACTCGTTTGACTCGTTTGACTCGTTTGACTCGTTTGACTCGTTTGACTCGTTTGACTCGTTTGACTCGTTTGACTCGTTTGACTCGTTTGACTCGTTTGACTCGTTTGACTCGTTTGACTCGTTTGACTCGTTTGACTCGTTTGACTCGTTTGACTCGTTTGACTCGTTTGACTCGTTTGACTCGTTTGACTCGTTTGACTCGTTTGACTCGTTTGACTCGTTTGACTCGTTTGACTCGTTTGACTCGTTTGACTCGTTTGACTCGTTTGACTCGTTTGACTCGTTTGACTCGTTTGACTCGTTTGACTCGTTTGACTCGTTTGACTCGTTTGACTCGTTTGACTCGTTTGACTCGTTTGACTCGTTTGACTCGTTTGACTCGTTTGACTCGTTTGACTCGTTTGACTCGTTTGACTCGTTTGACTCGTTTGACTCGTTTGACTCGTTTGACTCGTTTGACTCGTTTGACTCGTTTGACTCGTTTGACTCGTTTGACTCGTTTGACTCGTTTGACTCGTTTGACTCGTTTGACTCGTTTGACTCGTTTGACTCGTTTGACTCGTTTGACTCGTTTGACTCGTTTGACTCGTTTGACTCGTTTGACTCGTTTGACTCGTTTGACTCGTTTGACTCGTTTGACTCGTTTGACTCGTTTGACTCGTTTGACTCGTTTGACTCGTTTGACTCGTTTGACTCGTTTGACTCGTTTGACTCGTTTGACTCGTTTGACTCGTTTGACTCGTTTGACTCGTTTGACTCGTTTGACTCTTTTGACTCGTTTGACTCGTTTGACTCGTTTGACTCGTTTGACTCGTTTGACTCGTTGGACTCGTTGGACTCGTTGGACTCGTTGGACTCGTTTGACTCGTTTGACTCGTTTGACTCGTTTGGCTCGTTTGACTCGTTTGGCTCGTTTGGCTCGTTTGGCTCGCTTGACTCGTTTGCCTCGTTTGACTCGTTTGCCTCGTTTGCCTCGTTTGGCTCGCTTGGATCGCTTGGCTCGCTTGGCTCGCTTGGCTCGCTTGGCTCGCTTGGCTCGCTTGGCTCGCTTGGCTCGCTTGGCTCGCTTGGCTCGCTTGGCTCGCTTGGCTCGCTTGGCTCGTTTGGCTCGTTTGGCTCGTTTGGCTCGTTTGGCTCGCTTGGCTCGCTTGGCTCGCTTGGCTCGCTTGGCTCGCTTGGCTCGTTTGGCTCGCTTGGCTCGTTTGGCTCGCTTGGCTCGTTTGGCTCGCTTGGCTCGTTTGGCTCGCTTGGCTCGTTTGGCTCGCTTGGCTCGCTTGGCTCGCTTGGCTCGCTTGGCTCGCTTGGCTCGCTTGGCTCGCTTGGCTCGCTTGGCTCGCTTGGCTCGCTTGGCTCGCTTGGCTCGCTTGGCTCGTTTGGCTCGCTTGGCTCGCTTGGCTCGCTTGGCTCGCTTGGCTCGCTTGGCTCGCTTGGCTCGCTTGGCTCGCTTGGCTCGTTTGGCTCGCTTGGCTCGTTTGACTCGATTGACTCGTTTGACTCGTTTGACTCGTTTGACTCGTTTGACTCGTTTGACTCGTTTGACTCGTTTGACTCGTTTGACTCTTTTGACTCTTTTGACTCTTTTGACTCGTTTGACTCGTTTGACTCGTTTGACTCGTTTGACTCGTTTGACTCGTTTGACTCGTTTGACTCGTTTGACTCGTTTGACTCGTTTGACTCGTTTGACTCGTTTGACTCGATTGACCTGTTCGACCCTTTTGACCCGTTTGACACGTTTGACTCGTTTGACTCGTTCAACTCGTTTGAATCGATTGTCCTGTTCGACCCTTTTGACCCGTTTGAGACACGTTTGACTCGTTTGACTCGTTTGACTCGTTTGACTCGTTTGACTCGTTGGACTCGTTCAACTCGCTTGACTCGTTTGACTCGTTTGACTCGTTTGACTCGTTCAACTCGCTTGACTCGATTGTCCTGTTCGACCCGTTTGACTCGTTTGACTCGTTTGACTCGTTTGACTCGTTTGACTCGCTTGGCTCGCTTGGCTCGCTTGACTCGTTTGACTCGTTTGACTCGTTTGCCTCGTTTGCCTCGTTTGCCTCGTTTGGCTCGCTTGGCTCGCTTGGCTAGCTTGGCTCGCTTGGCTCGCTTGGCTCGCTTGGCTCGCTTGGCTCGCTTGGCTCGCTTGGCTCGCTTGGCTCGCTTGGCTCGCTTGGCTCGCTTGGCTCGTTTGGCTCGTTTGGCTCGCTTGGCTCGCTTGGCTCGCCTGGCTCGCTTGGCTCGCTTGGCTCGCTTGGCTCGCTTGGCTCGCTTGGCTCGCTTGGCTCGCTTGGCTCGCTTGGCTCGCTTGGCTCGATTGGCTCGCTTGGCTCGCTTGGCTGGTTTGGCTCGCTTGGCTGGTTTGGCTCGCTTGGCTCGCTTGGCTCGTTTGGCTCGCTTGGCTCGCTTGGCTCGCTTGGCTCGCTTGGCTCGCTTGGCTCGCTTGGCTCGCTTGGCTCCTTTGGCTCGCTTGGCTCGCTTGGCTCGCTTGGCTCGCTTGGCTCGCTTGGCTCGCTTGGCTCGCTTGGCTCGCTTGGCTCGCTTGGCTCGCTTGGCTCGCTTGGCTCGCTTGGCTCGCTTGGCTCGTTTGGCTCGTTTGACTCGTTTGACTCGTTTGACTCGTTTGACTCGTTTGACTCGTTTGACTCGTTTGACTCGTTTGACTCGTTTGACTCGTTTGACTCGTTTGACTCGTTTGACTCGTTTGACTCGTTTGACTCGTTTGACTCGTTTGACTCGTTTGACTCGTTTGACTCGTTTGACTCGTTTGACTCGTTTGACTCGTTTGACTCGTTTGACTCGTTTGACTCGTTTGACTCGTTTGACTCGTTTGACTCGTTTGACTCGTTTGACTCGTTTGACTCGTTTGACTCGTTTGACTCGTTTGACTCGTTTGACTCGTTTGACTCGTTTGACTCGTTTGACTCGTTTGACTCGTTTGACTCGTTTGACTCGTTTGACTCGTTTGACTCGTTTGACTCGTTTGACTCGTTTGACTCGTTTGACTCGTTTGACTCGTTTGACTCGTTTGACTCGTTTGACTCGTTTGACTCGTTTGACTCGTTTGACTCGTTTGACTCGTTTGACTCGTTTGACTCGTTTGACTCGTTTGACTCGTTTGACTCGTTTGACTCGTTTGACTCGTTTGACTCGTTTGACTCGTTTGACTCGTTTGACTCGTTTGACTCGTTTGACTCGTTTGACTCGTTTGACTCGTTTGACTCGTTTGACTCGTTTGACTCGTTTGACTCGTTTGACTCGTTTGACTCGTTTGACTCGTTTGACTCGTTTGACTCGTTTGACTCGTTTGACTCGTTTGACTCGTTTGACTCGTTTGACTCGTTTGACTCGTTTGACTCGTTTGACTCGTTTGACTCGTTTGACTCGTTTGACTCGTTTGACTCGTTTGACTCGTTTGACTCGTTTGACTCGTTTGACTCGTTTGACTCGTTTGACTCGTTTGACTCGTTTGACTCGTTTGACTCGTTTGACTCGTTTGACTCGTTTGACTCGTTTGACTCGTTTGACTCGTTTGACTCGTTTGACTCGTTTGACTCGTTTGACTCGTTTGACTCGTTTGACTCGTTTGACTCGTTTGACTCGTTTGACTCGTTTGACTCGTTTGACTCGTTTGACTCGTTTGACTCGTTTGACTCGTTTGACTCGTTTGACTCGTTTGACTCGTTTGACTCGTTTGACTCGTTTGACTCGTTTGACTCGTTTGACTCGTTTGACTCGTTTGACTCGTTTGACTCGTTTGACTCGTTTGACTCGTTTGACTCGTTTGACTCGTTTGACTCGTTTGACTCGTTTGACTCGTTTGACTCGTTTGACTCGTTTGACTCGTTTGACTCGTTTGACTCGTTTGACTCGTTTGACTCGTTTGACTCGTTTGACTCGTTTGACTCGTTTGACTCGTTTGACTCGTTTGACTCGTTTGACTCGTTTGACTCGTTTGACTCGTTTGACTCGTTTGACTCGTTTGACTCGTTTGACTCGTTTGACTCGTTTGCTCGTTTGACTCGTTTGACTCGTTTGACTCTTTTGACTCGTTTGACTCGTTTGACTCGTTTGACTCGTTTGACTCGTTTGACTCGTTTGACTCGTTGGACTCGTTGGACTCGTTGGACTCGTTGGACTCGTTTGACTCGTTTGACTCGTTTGACTCGTTTGGCTCGTTTGACTCGTTTGGCTCGTTTGGCTCGTTTGGCTCGCTTGGCTCGTTTGCCTCGTTTGACTCGTTTGCCTCGTTTGCCTCGTTTGGCTCGCTTGGATCGCTTGGCTCGCTTGGCTCGCTTGGCTCGCTTGGCTCGCTTGGCTCGCTTGGCTCGCTTGGCTCGCTTGGCTCGCTTGGCTCGCTTGGCTCGCTTGGCTCGCTTGGCTCGTTTGGCTCGTTTGGCTCGTTTGGCTCGTTTGGCTCGCTTGGCTCGCTTGGCTCGCTTGGCTCGCTTGGCTCGCTTGGCTCGTTTGGCTCGCTTGGCTCGTTTGGCTCGCTTGGCTCGTTTGGCTCGCTTGGCTCGTTTGGCTCGCTTGGCTCGTTTGGCTCGCTTGGCTCGCTTGGCTCGCTTGGCTCGCTTGGCTCGCTTGGCTCGCTTGGCTCGCTTGGCTCGCTTGGCTCGCTTGGCTCGCTTGGCTCGCTTGGCTCGCTTGGCTCGCTTGGCTCGCTTGGCTCGCTTGGCTCGCTTGGCTCGCTTGGCTCGCTTGGCTCGCTTGGCTCGCTTGGCTCGCTTGGCTCGTTTGGCTCGCTTGGCTCGTTTGACTCGATTGACTCGTTTGACTCGTTTGACTCGTTTGACTCGTTTGACTCGTTTGACTCGTTTGACTCGTTTGACTCGTTTGACTCGTTTGACTCGTTTGACTCTTTTGACTCTTTTGACTCTTTTGACTCGTTTGACTCGTTTGACTCGTTTGACTCGTTTGACTCGTTTGACTCGTTTGACTCGTTTGACTCGTTTGACTCGTTTGACTCGTTTGACTCGTTTGACTCGTTTGACTCGTTTGACTCGTTTGACTCGATTGACCTGTTCGACCCTTTTGACCCGTTTGACACGTTTGACTCGTTTGACTCGTTCAACTCGTTTGAATCGATTGTCCTGTTCGACCCTTTTGACCCGTTTGAGACACGTTTGACTCGTTTGACTCGTTTGACTCGTTTGACTCGTTTGACTCGTTGGACTCGTTCAACTCGCTTGACTCGTTTGACTCGTTTGACTCGTTTGACTCGTTCAACTCGCTTGACTCGATTGTCCTGTTCGACCCGTTTGACTCGTTTGACTCGTTTGACTCGTTTGACTCGTTTGACTCGCTTGGCTCGCTTGGCTCGCTTGACTCGTTTGACTCGTTTGACTCGTTTGCCTCGTTTGCCTCGTTTGCCTCGTTTGGCTCGCTTGGCTCGCTTGGCTAGCTTGGCTCGCTTGGCTCGCTTGGCTCGCTTGGCTCGCTTGGCTCGCTTGGCTCGCTTGGCTCGCTTGGCTCGCTTGGCTCGCTTGGCTCGCTTGGCTCGTTTGGCTCGTTTGGCTCGCTTGGCTCGCTTGGCTCGCCTGGCTCGCTTGGCTCGCTTGGCTCGCTTGGCTCGCTTGGCTCGCTTGGCTCGCTTGGCTCGCTTGGCTCGCTTGGCTCGCTTGGCTCGATTGGCTCGCTTGGCTCGCTTGGCTGGTTTGGCTCGCTTGGCTGGTTTGGCTCGCTTGGCTCGCTTGGCTCGTTTGGCTCGCTTGGCTCGCTTGGCTCGCTTGGCTCGCTTGGCTCGCTTGGCTCGCTTGGCTCGCTTGGCTCGCTTGGCTCGCTTGGCTCGCTTGGCTCCTTTGGCTCGCTTGGCTCGCTTGGCTCGCTTGGCTCGCTTGGCTCGCTTGGCTCGCTTGGCTCGCTTGGCTCGCTTGGCTCGCTTGGCTCGCTTGGCTCGCTTGGCTCGCTTGGCTCGTTTGGCTCGTTTGACTCGTTTGACTCGTTTGACTCGTTTGACTCGTTTGACTCGTTTGACTCGTTTGACTCGTTTGACTCGTTTGACTCGTTTGACTCGTTTGACTCGTTTGACTCGTTTGACTCGTTTGACTCGTTTGACTCGTTTGACTCGTTTGACTCGTTTGACTCGTTTGACTCGTTTGACTCGTTTGACTCGTTTGACTCGTTTGACTCGTTTGACTCGTTTGACTCGTTTGACTCGTTTGACTCGTTTGACTCGTTTGACTCGTTTGACTCGTTTGACTCGTTTGACTCGTTTGACTCGTTTGACTCGTTTGACTCGTTTGACTCGTTTGACTCGTTTGACTCGTTTGACTCGTTTGACTCGTTTGACTCGTTTGACTCGTTTGACTCGTTTGACTCGTTTGACTCGTTTGACTCGTTTGACTCGTTTGACTCGTTTGACTCGTTTGACTCGTTTGACTCGTTTGACTCGTTTGACTCGTTTGACTCGTTTGACTCGTTTGACTCGTTTGACTCGTTTGACTCGTTTGACTCGTTTGACTCGTTTGACTCGTTTGACTCGTTTGACTCGTTTGACTCGTTTGACTCGTTTGACTCGTTTGACTCGTTTGACTCGTTTGACTCGTTTGACTCGTTTGACTCGTTTGACTCGTTTGACTCGTTTGACTCGTTTGACTCGTTTGACTCGTTTGACTCGTTTGACTCGTTTGACTCGTTTGACTCGTTTGACTCGTTTGACTCGTTTGACTCGTTTGACTCGTTTGACTCGTTTGACTCGTTTGACTCGTTTGACTCGTTTGACTCGTTTGACTCGTTTGACTCGTTTGACTCGTTTGACTCGTTTGACTCGTTTGACTCGTTTGACTCGTTTGACTCGTTTGACTCGTTTGACTCGTTTGACTCGTTTGACTCGTTTGACTCGTTTGACTCGTTTGACTCGTTTGACTCGTTTGACTCGTTTGACTCGTTTGACTCGTTTGACTCGTTTGACTCGTTTGACTCGTTTGACTCGTTTGACTCGTTTGACTCGTTTGACTCGTTTGACTCGTTTGACTCGTTTGACTCGTTTGACTCGTTTGACTCGTTTGACTCGTTTGACTCGTTTGACTCGTTTGACTCGTTTGACTCGTTTGACTCGTTTGACTCGTTTGACTCGTTTGACTCGTTTGACTCGTTTGACTCGTTTGACTCGTTTGACTCGTTTGACTCGTTTGACTCGTTTGACTCGTTTGACTCGTTTGACTCGTTTGACTCGTTTGACTCGTTTGACTCGTTTGACTCGTTTGACTCGTTTGACTCGTTTGACTCGTTTGACTCGTTTGACTCGTTTGACTCGTTTGACTCGTTTGACTCGTTTGACTCGTTTGACTCGTTTGACTCGTTTGACTCGTTTGACTCGTTTGACTCGTTTGACTCGTTTGACTCGTTTGACTCGTTTGACTCGTTTGACTCGTTTGACTCGTTTGACTCGTTTGACTCGTTTGACTCGTTTGACTCGTTTGACTCGTTTGACTCGTTTGACTCGTTTGACTCGTTTGACTCGTTTGGCTCGTTTGACTCGTTTGGCTCGTTTGGCTCGTTTGGCTCGTTTGGCTCGTTTGGCTCGTTTGGCTCGTTTGGCTCGTTTGGCTCGTTTGGCTCGTTTGGCTCGTTTGACTCGTTTGGCTCGTTTGGCTCGTTTGGCTCGTTTGGCTCGTTTGGCTCGTTTGGCTCGTTTGGCTCGTTTGACTCGTTTGGCTCGTTTGACTCGTTTGACTCGTTTGGCTCGTTTGACTCGTTTGGCTCCTTTGACTCGTTTGGCTCGTTTGACTCGTTTGGCTCGTTTGACTCGTTTGGCTCGTTTGGCTCGTTTGGCTCGTTTGGCTCGTTTGGCTCGCTTGGCTCGCTTGGCTCGCTTGACTCGTTTGCCTCGTTTGACTCGTTTGCCTCGGTTGCCTCGTTTGGCTCGCTTGGCTCGCTTGGCTCGCTTGGCTCGCTTGGCTCGCTTGGCTCGCTTGGCTCGCTTGGGTCGCTTGGCTCGCTTGGCTCGCTTGGCTCGCTTGACTCGCATGACTCGTTTGACTCGTTTGACTCGTTTGACTCGTTTGACTCGTTTGACTCGTTTGACTCGTTTGACTCGTTTGACTCGCTTGGCTCGTTTGGCTCGCTTGGCTCGCTTGGCTCGCTTGGCTCGTTTGGCTCGCTTGGCTCGTTTGGCTCGCTTGGCTCGCTTGGCTCGCTTGGCTCGCTTGGCTCGCTTGGCTCGCTTGGCTCGCTTGGCTCGCTTGGCTCGCTTGGCTCGCTTGGCTCGCTTGGCTCGCTTGGCTCGCTTGGCTCGCTTGGCTCGCTTGGCTCGCTTGGCTCGCTTGGCTCGTTTGGCTCGATTGACTCGTTTGACTCGTTTGACTCGGTTGACTCGCTTGACTCGTTTGCCTCGCTTGGCTCGCTTGGCTCGCTTGGCTCGCTTGGCTCGCTTGGCTCGCTTGGCTCGCTTGGCTCGCTTGGCTCGCTTGGCTCGCTTGGCTCGCTTGGCTCGTTTGGCTCGTTTGGCTCGCTTGGCTCGCTTGGCTCGCCTGGCTCGCTTGGCTCGCTTGGCTCGCTTGGCTCGCTTGGCTCGATTGGCTCGCTTGGCTCGCTTGGCTCGCTTGGCTGGTTTGGCTCGCTTGGCTGGTTTGGCTCGCTTGGCTCGCTTGGCTCGTTTGGCTCGCTTGGCTCGCTTGGCTCGCTTGGCTCGCTTGGCTCGCTTGGCTCGCTTGGCTCGCTTGGCTCGCTTGGCTCGCTTGGCTCCTTTGGCTCGCTTGGCTCGCTTTGCTCGCTTGGCTCGCTTGGCTCGCTTGGCTCGCTTGGCTCGCTTGGCTCGCTTGGCTCGCTTGGCTCGTTTGGCTCGTTTGGCTCGTTTGGCTCGCTTGTCTCGCTTGGCTCGCTTGGCTCGCTTGGCTCGCTTGTCTCGCTTGGCTCGCTTGGCTCGTTTGACTCGTTTGACTCGTTTGACTCGTTTGACTCGTTGGACTCGTTTGACTCGTTTGACTCGATTGACTCGTTCAACTCGCTTGACTCGATTGTCCTGTTCGACCCGTTTGACTCGTTTGACTCGTTTGACTCGTTTGACTCGTTTGACTCGTTTGACTCGTTTGACTCGTGTTAGATACCTACTTCGCGACTTTTCCTTCCTTCATACACATCTGGTAATCGTCACCCTCTAAGACCCTTAGTCACTTCCGAGCGAACGTGACTTACCCGTAAACAAGCGGATTAGGCCGTGGGTCCTAAGGCCTCCTTCAAAAGTGAAAGTTACGTCTTAGTCACAACCGAACTTGCTTCAAACCATCCCTTTCTCCCTTACTCAATGACCAATCCTAGCTTCATTTTCCACACCCTCGCAATAGTAACTACCAATAGGATTCTCCGTTGTGTCCACGTTCTTTACCTCCGTACGTCTTTAGCTCAGATCTCGTTTGTACATCTAACCAGCAACTAGTTCGACTTGCTTGTAATAAAGGACATTTTTATACAAGTATTTGTATTTGCATTCTCCCGGGTACACGACACAAATTTGGCGCAGTTGGTAGGACTCGTCAACAGTTAAAGAATAGTGAAACTTTATTTAAAGTGTTCTTCGCTGTGGATTTTAATCCTTCGTGACGGGAAATAACAGTGTCAACCCTGAAGAGAAAGTGTCTACGGATCCAGATATCCACTGCAGAGAAGGAAGTCAACCATTGGCACGCTCAAGGACCCCTTCACTGGTAGACCGCAGGTACATTTTTTTTTTCGAATTTCGTTGCTTCGTAATCACCTTAGTACTCAATATTCCTTATAATGTCTACTCCAGAGTCTTCTGACAATCCAAATCCCTCCAATGACTCTTCTCAAATGGAACTTCCTATAGAATTTTTAACTGATCTAATTCCAAAAGAGTTCTCTGGTAGTCGTTTCGAACTTGGGCAATTTATAGCTAATTGCAATAATGCGGATAGTCTCGCGACAGATCGACAGAAAATTCCGCTGTTGTATTTTATTCTTTCGAAAATTTCGGGACACGCCAAGGAACAGCTTACTTTTCAAAAGTTTAATAGTTGGTCTGAGCTGAAAGAACAATTGAAAAGGTTATATCAGGATAAAAAACATTATTGTCAAGTAATGGAGGAACTAAATAGTTGTAAGCAATCATATTCGGAAGGTATTAGTTCTTTTTATCAGAGATTGCAGAAGCTTTCTTCGAGAGCTTTAAGTGCCATTCAGCAATATTCGAGCGATCCTTTAGAAATTCCCGGAAAGAAAAAAGCTGTGGAGGAAATTACATTAAATCGATTTATTTATCATAGCTCTTCACAAATCTCTCAGATGCTTAGATCGAAGGAATTTGATACTTTAAACTCCGCGCACACTGCGGCAGTTTCGGAGGAGCGCGCTTTGAATATGCACAAATTCCAGAAACAAAAATCTTGTAATATCTGTGGCAAGACTAATCATGATACCTCACAATGTCGATTTAAATCATCAAATCCTGATCAGTCCAGAGTCGTTAATAATATTCAAATTCCAAATCGAAGTCACACATACTATGATAAACAGCAGCGCTATTCTCAACCCCCTGTCCAACAGCAGCGATATCAGCATCCGCGTCAAGGTCAAAGTCAGGGTCAGTCTCACCAAAGCGCACAATCTTATCAGAATAAAATTTGTAGTTATTGCAAAAAACAGGGCCATCTTATTTCAGAATGTAGGAAGAGATTATACGTTAATAGTCAGCGGGAACAACAATTGAACCCAGCACGTAACATGCAACAATCAAATAACGCAACCGTTAATTTAAACTCGAACGAGTCCCCCGTGACGAACACCACAACGGAGGACCGAATATCTCAATTAATGGTGTTCGAGAGTTAAATGTTTCAATATCTAATGATAACCTTGATTTTATTCGAATTTTTTCTCCAAATGCGAAGAATTCTGACAACGTTTTTAAATTCTTAATTGACACGGGCGCGAATGTGTCTCTCATTAAGGCTTGTAAATTACACCCGGATACTGTGTTTGATTCGAAGGATAAGTTAGTACTACACGGTCTTAGTGCGAATAATCCCGTAGAAACCGTTGGAAGTTGCCGTATACCTGTGCGGTTGTATGACGATTTTATTGAAATTAAATTCTACATCCTAAATGAAGCAACAAACGTCCCATTTGACGGCTTGTTAGGGAAGGATTTTTTGCAAAAAGAGTCAGCGACAATTGACTATGAGTCACAGACTTTAACCCTTAGGTCGGTAACGGTACCAATTCCATTAAATCGCGAAAATTCTGGGCGTGAAGAAGTACATTTAATCAATCTTAAGGCTAGAACAGAAACACTTATTGAAATCCAGGTAGAAAATCCTGAAATTAAAGAGGGCATTATTCCGCGAATACAGTTAAGGAGAGGAGTTTATTTGTCTAAAGCTATTACTAAGGTTAATAAAAATAATAAAGCCTATGCTACGATCTTGAATACAAGGATAATAGATCAACGGATAGAGCCTATTTCAGTACGTTTGGAACCACTTCCGCGAGATTCTATAATTTTATCATTGAATAATTCAAATACTGGTCCGGTAAGCCGTACAAATCTTCTGCGAGAGAATTTAAGATTGGATCATTTAAACGCTGAGGAAAAGAAGGCAGTAATAGACATTTGTACCAAATATAATGATATTTTCTATTTCTCTGACGATGTACTAACAACCACGAATGCGATTCAACATGAAATTAGTGTTACAAATCCTGCTCCTATTCATACTAAGACCTATACAGGGTGTCCCACCTAAGACTGGACAGCTTGATATCTCCTAAACTATTGGAGATAAAAATATTTAAAAAATAGGGAATTGCATGGTTCGAGAGGGCCAATTTATTAGCCTGAACGAATTTTTTTTTTCGATTATTATTTTAAAAGATACGATGGTCAAGTTCGGATCTGTAAATGGCACTACGTTTTTTGAACACCTGAGTCGATAGTGCGTTCCAAGACAAATTCAATAAGCATTAATGTATACACTTGATTTCCACTGGTTTTTGAGATATTGCGCTTGCAAATTTAGTGATTTTCACTGAAGAAATCCCACTGAAATAGCAAGGACCGGGGTTGGTCTTGCTGGCACTACGGAGGGGCCACGGAGGGCCTTGCCTGTTGAAACCGATACCTACCTGCCAAAGGTCGGCGCCAGACCCAAAGGCAGGACAATTCTTTTCCGTCAGAAATGCTTCTTAGGTAGGTACATCTGCGGTGTCAAGCGGCTTCTGCGCACCGTTACTTTTATTTCGCACTTGCTTCTACGCTCGGATGGCCGGTTCTTTTGGGAGGGATGCAAGCTCGATTGGTTATGTTAGGAGGTGTGAAAGTTGCTAGACTAAATTTCAACCAAAAGGAGCAGATTGTATTAGAACCAATCGGATTTGCATCCCTCACAAACGGCTGCTCTCTTGAAGAGGCCCTCTTCACAGCAATACCGCCTCCCCAATGCACACCTTCTCTCGCACGGAATACGTCAACGCATGCTTTTGTTTTGATATTGAAGCTCCTGTTTATACGCGAGAGGACCACGCGTCGACAGCGGGCTACACTTTATTAGAAAACACACATGTACTATAATTAAAGTAAATCGTATTCCTCTCGGGCAGGAGTACTGATAACGATCGAACTTGAGCCCAACTTCGCGCAGGCCGATTACACGGAGGATAGTTGAGTCACACACTGCACAAATGATACAGGGTAATTCTGGAGCAACGCCCGTCAAGAAGATGCGGCCTGGTACCCCGTGGCGAGGACAGACCTTCGCAGTGCCTCGCCCGATTTTTATGGCTTTTTCCGGAAAAAGGTACGAATCCTGGGCCGAACGTAGCGAAGTGAGGTCGAGCCCCCGCAGTCCCGGGTGCAATATCCATTGCAGCGTATTAAGAAATTCTTTTCTTCATCGTATCGAAGGGGAAGTGACGCCAATGGATTCCTTATGTTTTTCCGATGAAAATCATACCAAATATCACGCAAATCGGACTACTTTGACACAAGCTATTTGTACTCCCTAGTCCCTATGTAAAAGTTATCCGATTTACACGACATTTGGCATGATTTTCATCGGAAAACCACAAGGAATCCATCGGCGACACTTCCAGATCCATACGATAAAGAATAAAGAATTTTTTTATTTCCTAAACAGATACAGGGTAATTCTGGTGGTACGCCCGTCACCCCGTGGCGAGGACAACACCTCGCAGTGCCCATCGAATTTTATGGCTTTCGACCCTCGAAGGGGTTCGAGTGCCTATTAAGAACTGAGCAACCTTCGACTCCCGCATTTCTCATCAGATCTTTGCAAAAACGACGCCAACTGATGATTCCTTATGTTTCGCCGATGAAACTGACACCAAAAACGACGTAGTTCAGGCCATAATGAAGGAAATTCCATGGAAACTCGATTTATATCATTTCAAGCTGCCTTGACATGGTTAAAAATAGTCCGATTTACATGAAATTTGGTATGATCGTTATCGGAAAAACATAAGGAATCCATTGATGCCACTTTCATATCGATGCGATAAAGAATAAAGAATTATTTTATTTCTGAAACAGATATCAACCCTCGGCCGACCGTAGCGAATTGAGGTCGGCGTCCCACAGTCATGGGGTGAAAATGTGAAATATCCATTACAACGTAGTAAGAAATTCTTTATTCTTTATCGTATCGATATGAAACTGGCACCAAAGCATTCCTGGCGTTCTACCGATTGGGATCATACCAAATGTCATGTAAATCGGACTACTTTTACCCAAGGAATGCAAATTGCAAATTACGTCGTTTTTGGTGTCAGTTTCATCAGCGAAACATAAGGAATCGATGTGTGTCGTTTTCGCAAATATCTGGTGAGAAATGCGCGAGTTGAAGATTTCTCACTTCTTATTAGGCACTCGAACCCCTTCGAGGGTCGAAAGCCATACAATCGGGTGAGGCACTGTGGGGGGTTGTCCTTGCCACGGGGTACCAGACAGCCGCACCTCCTTGACGGGCGTTGCTTTCGAATTACCCTGTATCTGTGTAAGAAATAAAATAATTCTTTGTTCTTTCTCGTATGGATATGGAAGTGTCGCCGATGGATTCCTTGTGGATTTCCGATGAAAATCATGCCAAATGTCGTGTAAATCGGATAACTTTTACATAAGGCATACAAATAGCTTGTGTCAAAGTAGTCCGATTTGCATGATATTTGGTATGATTTTAATTGACGGAACGCCAGAAATCCATTGGCATCACTTTCCCCTTCGATACGATGAAGAAAGGAAGCAAACATTTGAAATCCTGAACATTTCTCACTTCTTAATGATATTCCAACCCCTTCGAGGGTCGAAAGCCATAAAATTCGATGGGCACTGCGAGGTGTTGTCCTCGCCACGGGGTGACGGGCGTACCACCAGAATTACCCTGTATCTGTTTAGGAAATAAAAAAATTCTTTATTCTTTATCGTATGGATCTGGAAGTGTCGCCGATGGATTCCTTGTGGTTTTCCGATGAAAATCATGCCAAATGTCGTGTAAATCGGATAACTTTTACATAGGGAGTACAAATAGCTTGTGTCAAAGTAGTCCGATTTGCGTGATATTTGGTATGATTTTCATCGGAAAAACATAAGGAATCCATTGGCGTCACTTCCCCTTCGATAGTATGAAGAAAAGAATTTCTTAATACGCTGTAATGGATATTTCACCCTCGACTGCGGGGGCTCGACCCCAATTCGTTACGTTCGGCCCAGGATTCGTACCTTTTTCCGGAAAAAGCCATAAAAATCGGGCGAGGCAGTGCGAAGGACTGTCCTCGCCACGGGGGTACCAGGCCGCATCTCTTTGACGGGCGTACCTCCAGAATTACCCTGTATCTGATCTGTTTAGGAAATAAAAAAATTCTTTATTCTTTATCGTATGGATCTGGAAGTGTCGCCGATGGATTCCTTGTGGTTTTCCGATGAAAATCATGCCAAATGTCGTGTAAATCGGATAACTTTTACATAGGGACTAGGGAGTACAAATAGCTTGTGTCAAAGTAGTCCGATTTGCGTGATATTTGGTATGATTTTCATCGGAAAAACATAAGGAATCCATTGGCGTCACTTCCCCTTCGATACGATGAAGAAAAGAATTTCTTAATACGCTGCAATGGATATTGCACCCGGGACTGCGGGGGCTCGACCTCACTTCGCTACGTTCGGCCCAGGATTCGTACCTTTTTCCGGAAAAAGCCATAAAAATCGGGCGAGGCACTGCGAAGGTCTGTCCTCGCCACGGGGTACCAGGCCGCATCTTCTTGACGGGCGTTGCTCCAGAATTACCCTGTATCATTTGTGCAGTGTGTGACTCAACTATCCTCCGTGTAATCGGCCTGCGCGAAGTTGGGCTCAAGTTCGATCGTTATCAGTACTCCTGCCCGAGAGGAATACGATTTACTTTAATTATAGTACATGTGTGTTTTCTAATAAAGTGTAGCCCGCTGTCGACGCGTGGTCCTCTCGCGTATAAACAGGAGCTTCAATATCAAAACAAAAGCATGCGTTGACGTATTCCGTGCGAGAGAAGGTGTGCATTGGGGAGGCGGTATTGCTGTGAAGAGGGCCTCTTCAAGAGAGCAGCCGTTTGTGAGGGATGCAAATCCGATTGGTTCTAATACAATCTGCTCCTTTTGGTTGAAATTTAGTCTAGCAACTTTCACACCTCCTAACATAACCAATCGAGCTTGCATCCCTCCCAAAAGAACCGGCCATCCGAGCGTAGAAGCAAGTGCGAAATAAAAGTAACGGTGCGCAGAAGCCGCTTGACACCGCAGATGTACCTACCTAAGAAGCATTTCTGACGGAAAAGAATTGTCCTGCCTTTGGGTCTGGCGCCGACCTTTGGCAGGTAGGTATCGGTTTCAACAGGCAAGGCCCTCCGTGGCCCCTCCGTAGTGCCAGCAAGACCAACCCCGGTCCTTGCTATTTCAGTGGGATTTCTTCAGTGAAAATCACTAAATTTGCAAGCGCAATATCTCAAAAACCAGTGGAAATCAAGTGTATACATTAATGCTTATTGAATTTGTCTTGGAACGCACTATCGACTCAGGTGTTCAAAAAACGTAGTGCCATTTACAGATCCGAACTTGACCATCGTATCTTTTAAAATAATAATCGAAAAAAAAAATTCGTTCAGGCTAATAAATTGGCCCTCTCGAACCATGCAATTCCCTATTTTTTAAATATTTTTATCTCCAATAGTTTAGGAGATATCAAGCTGTCCAGTCTTAGGTGGGACACCCTGTAGATATCCTGAAGTTCATAAAGCGGAGGTCAACAAACAGATTGATAAGATGCTTAAGCAAGGTATTATAATACCCTCTATTTCTCCGTGGTCAGCCCCTTTGTGGATAGTTCCAAAGAAACTCGATGCCTCTGGTAAGAAAAAGTGGAGAATTGTTATTGATTTCAGAAAATTAAATGACGTCACAGTCGGTGATGCATATCCGTTACCAAATATCACTGATATTTTAGATCAATTGGGCCATTCTAAATATTTTACTACTCTAGATTTAGCATCAGGGTTCCATCAGATCCCCATGCATGACCGCGATCGGGAGAAAACAGCTTTTACAACACCCTTAGGCCATTATGAGTTTACGAGAATGCCGTTCGGACTCAAGAACGCTCCTGCGACGTTTCAAAGATTGATGAATACTATTTTATCTGGTTTACAAGGGCTTCAGTGTTTTGTATATCTTGACGATATTGTCATTTATGCATCATCCATAGAGGAGCATTCTAAAAAATTAATATCTATTTTTGATCGTCTTAGAAGTAACAATTTAAAATTACAACCCGAAAAATGTGAGTTTATGCGACGAGAAGTTGCATATTTAGGCCACATTATATCAGATAAAGGTGTTGAGCCGAATCCGATGAAAACTGACGCAATAAGAAAATTTTCAATTCCTAAAAATCAACAGGATGTTAAGAGTTTTTTAGGACTTGTTGGCTATTATAGAAGATTTATAGAAGGTTTTGCTGGAATAGCTAAGTCTCTCACAATCCTGTTAAGAAAAGATATACCATTTGAGTGGACCAGTGATCAACAAGCATCTTTTGACAAGTTTCGTAATATATTAATAACTCAGCCGATTCTTCAATATCCCGACTTTAATAAGGAATTTATTCTTACTACGGATGCTTCTAATTACGCTATAGGTTCAGTATTGAGTCAGGGTGTGATTGGAAAGGATTTGCCTATTGCATATGCTTCGCGTACATTAAATGGTAGTGAGCAAAATTATAGTACAATAGAAAAGGAGTTACTTGCCATAATATGGAGCATTAATTATTTCAGACCTTATTTATATGGCAGGAAATTTACTATAGTAACTGATCATAAACCCTTAATTTGGCTTTTCAATTCTAAGGACTCGGGCAGTCGACTAGTACGTTGGCGACTGAAGTTGGAGGAATATGATTATAAAATCGTTTACAAAGCAGGGAAACTTAATTCAAATGCGGATGCGTTATCTCGTCCTCCTTGTGTTAATATTGTACATGGCAATGATTCTTTTGAGAACTTTATACAGTATCATTATAAAACACTCGAAATTCCCAAGGTTAAATCGATGCCTTGTGACAAGTTTAAATACTTTCCCAACGTATTGTTTTATTCACGAGATCTTGATGAGAATAATTTATTTTCGGAAGCGATGCGAGATCAGTATGATTTATCGAACATTAAGGAACCTGATGATTTAAACTCTTTCATTGCACTTGTTAAGAATTCTCAGACTTCCTATCTTTGCATTTGTAAGCAGTTTCATTTTGATAAATTAGATTATAAAGCGATATTTTATTCATTACGCAATTTAAAAACTCATTTGGAAGAAAAGAGTTATTCAGGCAATCTTTATATCCATGATGTAACGATAAACAACAAAAATATAAAGAAGGATATGTTTTGCGAAATAGTATATTATATTTTCAAGGATACCAATATTGCACCTATTATTTTAGATAATCAAAGAATCACACCGAAATCAGAGGATGAAATTTTGAAAATTTTGCAAGATAATCATGACTCAAAATTAGCTGGTCATTCGGGATTTCTCAGGACATATAAGAGAATTAAAGAATTTTATAAATGGGATAAGATGAAAAAAGACATCAAAAGATATGTAAAGAAATGCGCATCTTGTCAAGTTAATAAGACGAATTTTAGACCTTCTAAGGCTCCTATGGAAATTACCTCTACATCTACCATACCCTTCGAAAGGCTTGCGATTGATGTTGTTGGGCCTCTTCCACAGACTATTAATAATAATCGATTTATATTGACCATGCAAGATGACTTGACTAAATTTTCATATGCTGCTCCTATACCTAATCACGAATCACAGACAATTGCTATGGAATTATCCAAGTTTATTACATTATTCGGGATTCCAAAAACCATACTTTCTGATCAAGGAACCGATTTCACATCTCGTCTAATGAAGGATTTAACGAAATTATTTAATACGAAACACATATTATCTTCCCCTTATCACCCTCAAACTAATGGCGCTTTGGAAAGGTCTCATTTGACTTTGAAGGAATATCTTAAACATTTTATTAACGACAAACAGACAGATTGGGATGAGTTTATAGGTTTTGCTATGATGGCATATAATACTCACGTCCACAAATCAACTGGGCATACGCCGTATGAGGTTCTTTTCGGTAGTAAGCCGTACCTGCCCAATAGCATAACTCAAGAACCCTCGTTGAATTACTCATACGATGATTATGTAATTAATTTAAAACAAAAATTAAATCATACACAAAAGGTAGCAAGGGATAATATGATCCAATCTAAGTTAAAATCGAAATCTTATTATGATAATAAAATCATTATTCATTCGTATAAAATTGATGATATGGTATATGTTTTGAATAAGCAACATAAGGCAGGATTGAATAAGAAGCTTTGTCCGAATTTTAAGGGTCCTTACAAAATAACTAAAATTAATTCCAATAATACCGTCCAAATATTAAAAAATGGAAAACTAGTGACGTATCACACTAATTTGCTGAAACCATCTGTTTCAGGCGATCAAGATGACTGACCGGCACTATTTCCTAGTCATCCTATTCGTAATCTTTACTTTATTTATTCCTACCCATTTCCTGGGAACTACCCAACTTTATTATAAAATCTTCCGGATGGGAAATCATGTAGGGTTATATTATAATCACTTGGGCAGTGTGCGGTTGGCTAATTCAAAATATACCTTATTAACGTACGTTGATCTTGCCACAGCTAATCAACAATATGATCAATTGCTTAAGTCTTATACTAAATCTTTAAATATGTGCATATGGAAGCCGAATCAAACTGTAAGCGATGTCAATGCGTATTTTTGTCAGAATTCTTTCCAAACTATTAACTCACGCATCTCAGCGATTAAGGGCAAAATCCAAATCATAAATTTCATGTCAGCTAATAAATCGAATTCAGGGAACAATATCTCTAAGAGAGGATTATTTGATGGCACATCTTATGTTTTTTTTTGTTACATTGGCTATTCGGTACTCCTGACGCCAAAGATGCCAAATTCTATAAAGAAGCAATCGAATCAGTTATCCATGACAATAGGAATGTACAGTTGCTAATGAAGCAGCAAATTGCCGTAATAACTAATACGATTCAGAACTTTAATGCATCTATTCAAGGTCTTAAAGCTGACGAAGATAAGCTCAATAGTAATATAAAGCTATTCAATGATTTTTCAAGCTCGACCTCCAACTTATTGAATGATCTTTACGTACGACATATTATCTCGGAGCAAATATTCTTATTATCTCAAATGACTGTAAACCTCGATAATTATTATAGTCTATTAATCTCGTCTGTAACGTTGGCAAGAAATGAAATATTACATCCACAAATAATATCTTCACAGGATCTTTTTAACGAACTGAACAACATCACTTTACAAAGTGGACAGCAGTGGCCTATATCATTAACGTATTCTAACATGTATAAATATAGTAAATTGAGTAAGTTAGATGTCACACACGTTAACAACAAATTAGTTTTCATTATTAGAATTCCGCTAGTTGATGAGTTGCCTTACGATCTATACGAAACATTACCTCTCCCTGTTCCTCATAATCATCCCGATACTTATTCTTACATTGAACCAAATTATCCCTATATCTTATTGAGTACAAATAAGGTGTATTATGCACAGCTTCGAAGTTTGGATAAATGTACCAAAGTTAGTGGACAGGAACGCATCTGTCTTGTCAATCATATACAAGCTATATCTGGTCAACCATCCTGTGAAGCAATTCTGCTTACATCTACCATTCGGAGAATACCAACGTCCTGTAATACTCGTACAGTCCAGGCTGATTTTGAGACGTGGCACTACCTCGAAAATAACGAATGGTTATTCGTTATCAGTCAACCGCTGGAATTAACGCTGTCATGTTCGTCAACACACATTGAAGACATCGAGTTAAGAGCTACCGAAATCATTCAGATTGACCCGCGATGCAAGGGTTATACACAGATCGTCGTCCTGGAACCAACGCAGGATGTCACAACAAATCGCAGTCATAAATCTATACCATATAATATCGTGGAAGACGATTGCTGTTTTACGGATTTTAAGAATTCTACAATTATACCAGTACGATTAGCACCGATTAAAGCCACCAGCATGAAAGTTGAAGAATTTAAATACAGTAATCATAAACTAATGCAGTTAGACACATTACTGCAGGAACAGTTGAATAAACCGGTTGTTGTTCAGCAGAATCACTGGTATACCATCACCCTAAGCGTAATAGTATCTATAATCGGTATGATAATCACCGTCAACATCTTACGCTGGTGCGGTTTATCCCGTTTAATCAACAAATATCTCTGCTTCATGAGGGAGGGAAGGACAACAAGCGATAGTTGTTGTTTTAAAATCATCAATACCAACATCAATGCCACACCTGGCACGAGAATGCAGTTATCGCAGATTTCGGAAGAAGAAGAAGTTTACCCCCAGTCAATCCATCTGGTCGAGGACCGCAGCCGAAGCAGTACTCCTACCAGGCCCATTGAATATCATGGATTACGGAAATCTACGTCACGTGCACCTTCCGTGAATATGGACTGAAATTGTGAAAGTGATCGTTTTCCTGAAGGAAAATATGTTCGTGCAATTAAAACTTTTGTAAACATTGTATGCATTGATTAGCGTTGTCAAGAACCAGAGAATATTTGTTGCAGACATTTTATAGTAATACTTTACTTTCGTAGTACTTTATTTCTTATTACTCTACTATTTGCATATTATTTTATTTTATTATTATATTTTATTATCTACATGTTGTATCATTTCTGGTATTGTTTAATTTTCTTATCCGTATTTTTTTACTCATGAGTTATTTTATTCTATTATTAGCATTGTATTTTATTTAATCAATCTATTTTATTACTCACGCGTTGTACTATTTTTATCACATATACTCTATCATACACGCATATTCTATTATTCTATTTTATAATTCGCATTTTATTATTCACATGTTATTCCATTTTAATTAATCATATATCATTCTATTTTGTTATTAGTATTTCATTATTTGTATTAATCATATTATCGTATTATGTATTATAAATTATGTAATAATTTAGTCATATTACGTATTATAAATTTCTATATCGATAGCTAGATAATTCATAGAAACAGTTCAAAGATAGGAACAGAATAGAATTAATTTACTTTAAGAACCGTAAATTAATCTTAAGGAGGGAGGTGTTAGATACCTACTTCGCGACTTTTCCTTCCTTCATACACATCTGGTTATCGTCACCCTCTAAGACCCTTAGTCACTTCCGAGCGAACGTGACTTACCCGTAAACAAGCGGATTAGGCCGTGGGTCCTAAGGCCTCCTTCAAAAGTGAAAGTTACGTCTTAGTCACAACCGAACTTGCTTCAAACCATCCCTTTCTCCCTTACTCAATGACCAATCCTAGCTTCATTTTCCACACCCTCGCAATAGTAACTACCAATAGGATTCTCCGTTGTGTCCACGTTCTTTACCTCCGTACGTCTTTAGCTCAGATCTCGTTTGTACATCTAACCAGCAACTAGTTCGACTTGCTTGTAATAAAGGACATTTTTATACAAGTATTTGTATTTGCATTCTCCCGGGTACACGACACTCGTTTGACTCGTTTGACTCGTTTGACTCGTTTGACTCGTTTGACTCGTTTGACTCGTTTGACTCGTTTGACTCGATTGACTCGTTTGACTCGTTTGACTCGTTTGACTCGTTTGACTCGTTTGACTCGTTTGACTCGTTTGACTCGTTTGACTCGTTTGACTCGTTTGACTCGTTTGACTCGTTTGACTCGTTTGACTCGTTTGACTCGTTTGACTCGTTTGACTCGTTTGACTCGTTTGACTCGTTTGACTCGTTTGACTCGTTTGACTCGTTTGACTCGTTTGACTCGTTTGACTCGTTTGACTCGTTTGACTCGTTTGACTCGTTTGACTCGTTTGACTCGTTTGACTCGTTTGACTCGTTTGACTCGTTTGACTCGTTTGACTCGTTTGACTCGTTTGACTCGTTTGACTCGTTTGACTCGTTTGACTCGTTTGACTCGTTTGACTCGTTTGACTCGTTTGACTCGTTTGACTCGTTTGACTCGTTTGACTCGTTTGACTCGTTTGACTCGTTTGACTCGTTTGACTCGTTTGACTCGTTTGACTCGTTTGACTCGTTTGACTCGTTTGACTCGTTTGACTCGTTTGACTCGTTTGACTCGTTTGACTCGTTTGACTCGTTTGACTCGTTTGACTCGTTTGACTCGTTTGACTCGTTTGACTCGTTTGACTCGTTTGACTCGTTTGACTCGTTTGACTCGATTGACTCGATTGACTCGTTCAACTCGCTTGACTCGATTGTCCTGTTTGACTCGATTGTCCTGTTTGACTCGTTTGACTCGTTTGACTCGTTTGACTCGTTTGACTCGTTTGACTCGTTTGACTCGTTTGACTCGTTTGACTCGTTGGACTCGTTCGACTCGTTTGAGTCGTTTGACTCGTTTGACTCGTTTGACTCGTTTGGCTCGGTTGGCTCGCTTTGCTCGCTTGGCTCGTTTGGCTCGTTTGACTCGTTTGACTCGTTTGACTCGTTTGACTCGTTTGACTCGTTTGACTCGTTTGACTCGTTTGACTCGTTTGACTCGTTTGACTCGTTTGACTCGTTTGACTCGTTTGACTCGTTTGACTCGTTTGACTCGTTTGACTCGTTTGACTCGTTTGACTCGTTTGGCTCGTTTGACTCGTTTGACTCGTTTGACTTGTTTGACTCGTTTGACTCGTTTGACTCGTTTGACTCGTTTGACTCGTTTGACTCGTTTGACTCGTTTGACTCGTTTGACTCGCTTGACTCGATTGTCCTGTTCAACTCGCTTGACTCGATTGTCCTGTTCGACCCGTTTGACTCGTTTGACTCGTTTGGCTCGTTTGGCTCGTTTGGCTCGTTTGGCTCGTTTGGCTCGTTTGGCTCGTTTGGCTCGTTTGGCTCGTTTGGCTCGTTTGGCTCGTTTGGCTCGTTTGGCTCGTTTGGCTCGTTTGGCTCGTTTGGCTCGTTTGGCTCGTTTGGCTCGTTTGGCTCGTTTGGCTCGTTTGGCTCGTTTGGCTCGTTTGGCACGTTTGGCTCGTTTGGCTCGTTTGGCTCGTTTGGCTCGTTTGGCTCGTTTGGCTCGTTTGACTCGTTTGACTCGTTTGACTCGTTTGACTCGTTTGACTCGTTTGACTCGTTTGACTCGTTTGACTCGCTTGACTCGATTGTCCTGTTCAACTCGCTTGACTCGATTGTCCTGTTCGACCCGTTTGACTCGTTTGACTCGTTTGACTCGTTTGACTCGTTTGGCTCGTTTGGCTCGTTTGGCTCGTTTGGCTCGTTTGGCTCGTTTGGCTCGTTTGGCTCGTTTGGCTCGTTTGGCTCGTTTGGCTCGTTTGGCTCGTTTGGCTCGTTTGGCTCGTTTGGCTCGTTTGGCTCGTTTGGCTCGTTTGGCTCGTTTGGCTCGTTTGACTCGTTTGACTCGTTTGACTCGTTTGACTCGTTTGACTCGTTCAACTCGCTTGACTCGATTGTCCTGTTCGACCCGTTTGACTCGTTTGACTCGTTTGACTCGTTTGACTCGTTTGACTCGTTTGTCTCGTTTGACTCGTTTGACTCGTTTGACTCGTTTGACTCGTTTGACTCGTTTGACTCGTTTGACTCGTTCAACTCGCTTGACTCGATTGTCCTGTTCGACCCGTTTGACTCGTTCGACTCGTTTGACTCGTTCGACTCGTTCGACTCGTTTGACTCGTTTGACTCGTTTGACTCGTTTGACTCGTTTGACTCGTTTGACTCGTTTGACTCGTTTGACTCGTTTGACTCGTTTGACTCGTTTGACTGGTTTGACTCGTTTGACTCGTTTGACTCGTTTGACTCGTTTGACTCGTTTGACTCGTTTGACTCGTTTGACTCGTTTGACTCGTTTGACTCGTTTGACTCGTTTGACTCGTTTGACTCGTTTGACTCGTTTGACTCGTTTGACTCGTTTGACTCGTTTGACTCGTTTGACTCGTTTGACTCGTTTGACTCGTTTGACTCGTTTGACTCGTTTGACTCGTTTGACTCGTTTGACTCGTTTGACTCGTTTGACTCGTTTGACTCGTTTGACTCGTTTGACTCGTTTGACTCGTTTGACTCGTTTGACTCGTTTGACTCGTTTGACTCGTTTGACTCGTTTGACTTGTTTGACTCGTTTGACTCGTTTGACTCGTTTGACTCGTTTGACTCGTTTGACTCGTTTGACTCGTTTGACTCGTTTGACTCGTTTGACTCGTTTGACTCGTTTGACTCGTTTGACTCGTTTGACTCGTTTGACTCGTTTGACTCGTTTGACTCGTTTGACTCGTTTGACTCGTTTGACTCGTTTGACTCGTTTGACTCGTTTGACTCGCTTGGCTCGTTTGGCTCGTTTGACTCGTTTGACTCGTTTGACTCGTTTGACTCGTTTGACTCGTTTGACTCGTTTGACTCGTTTGACTCGCTTGGCTCGCTTGGCTCGCTTGGCTCGCTTGGCTCGCTTGGCTCGCTTGGCTCGCTTGGCTCGCTTGGCTCGCTTGGCTCGCTTGGCTCGCTTGGCTCGCTTGGCTCGCTTGGCTCGCTTGGCTCGCTTGGCTCGCTTGGCTCGTTTGGCTCGTTTGACTCGATTGACTCGTTTGACTCGTTTGACTCGTTTGACTCGTTTGACTCGATTGACTCGTTTGACTCGTTTGACTCGTTTGGCTCGTTTGACTCGTTTGGCTCGTTTGGCTCGTTTGGCTCGTTTGGCTCGTTTGGCTCGTTTGTCTCGTTTGTCTCGTTTGGCTCGTTTGGCTCGTTTGGCTCGGTTGGCTCGTTTGGCTCGTTTGGCTCGTTTGGCTCGGTTGGCTCGTTTGACTCGCTTGGCTCGCTTGGCTCGCTTGGCTCGCTGGCTCGCTTGGCTCGCTTGGCTCGTTTGGCTCGTTTGACTCGTTTGACTCGATTGACTCGTTTGACTCGTTTGACTCGTTTGACTCGCTTGACTCGTTTGACTCGTTTGACTCGTTTGACTCGTTTGACTCGATTGACCTGTTCGACCCTTTTGACCCGTTTGACACGTTTGACTCGTTTGACTCGTTCAACTCGTTTGAATCGATTGTCCTGTTCGACCCTTTTGACCCGTTTGAGACACGTTTGACTCGTTTGACTCGTTTGACTCGTTTGACTCGTTTGACTCGTTGGACTCGTTCAACTCGTTGGACTCGTTCAACTCGCTTGACTCGTTTGACTCGTTTGTCTCGTTTGACTCGTTCAACTCGCTTGACTCGATTGTCCTGTTCGACCCGTTTGACTCGTTTGACTCGTCTGACTCGTCTGACTCGTCTGACTCGTCTGACTCGTCTGACTCGTCTGACTCGTCTGACTCGTCTGACTCGTCTGACTCGTCTGACTCGTCTGACTCGTCTGACTCGTCTGACTCGTCTGACTCGTCTGACTCGTCTGACTCGTCTGACTCGTCTGACTCGTCTGACTCGTCTGACTCGTCTGACTCGTCTGACTCGTCTGACTCGTCTGACTCGTCTGACTCGTCTGACTCGTCTGACTCGTCTGACTCGTCTGACTCGTCTGACTCGTCTGACTCGTCTGACTCGTCTGACTCGTCTGACTCGTCTGACTCGTCTGACTCGTCTGACTCGTCTGACTCGTCTGACTCGTCTGACTCGTCTGACTCGTCTGACTCGTCTGACTCGTCTGACTCGTCTGACTCGTCTGACTCGTCTGACTCGTCTGACTCGTCTGACTCGTCTGACTCGTCTGACTCGTCTGACTCGTCTGACTCGTCTGACTCGTCTGACTCGTCTGACTCGTCTGACTCGTCTGACTCGTCTGACTCGTCTGACTCGTCTGACTCGTCTGACTCGTCTGACTCGTCTGACTCGTCTGACTCGTCTGACTCGTCTGACTCGTCTGACTCGTCTGACTCGTCTGACTCGTCTGACTCGTCTGACTCGTCTGACTCGTCTGACTCGTCTGACTCGTCTGACTCGTCTGACTCGTCTGACTCGTCTGACTCGTCTGACTCGTCTGACTCGTCTGACTCGTCTGACTCGTCTGACTCGTCTGACTCGTCTGACTCGTCTGACTCGTCTGACTCGTCTGACTCGTCTGACTCGTCTGACTCGTCTGACTCGTCTGACTCGTCTGACTCGTCTGACTCGTCTGACTCGTCTGACTCGTCTGACTCGTCTGACTCGTCTGACTCGTCTGACTCGTCTGACTCGTCTGACTCGTCTGACTCGTCTGACTCGTCTGACTCGTCTGACTCGTCTGACTCGTCTGACTCGTCTGACTCGTCTGACTCGTCTGACTCGTCTGACTCGTCTGACTCGTCTGACTCGTCTGACTCGTCTGACTCGTCTGACTCGTCTGACTCGTCTGACTCGTCTGACTCGTCTGACTCGTCTGACTCGTCTGACTCGTCTGACTCGTCTGACTCGTCTGACTCGTCTGACTCGTCTGACTCGTCTGACTCGTCTGACTCGTCTGACTCGTCTGACTCGTCTGACTCGTCTGACTCGTCTGACTCGTCTGACTCGTTTGGCTCGTTTGACTCGTTTGACTCGTTTGGCTCGTTTGGCTCGTTTGGCTCGTTTGGCTCGTTTGGCTCGTTTGGCTCGTTTGGCTCGGTTGGCTCGCTTGGCTCGCTTGGCTCGCTTGGCTCGCTTGGCTCGCTTGGCTCGCGTGGCCAGCTTGGCTCGCTTGGCCAGCTTGGCTCGCTTGGCCAGCTTGGCTCGCTTGGCCAGCTTGGCTCGCTTGGCTCGCTTGGCTCGCTTGGCTCGCTTGGCTCGCTTGGCTCGCTTGGCTCGCTTGGCTCGCTTGGCTCGCTTGGCTCGCTTGGCTCGCTTGGCTCGCTTGGCTCGCTTGGCTCGCTTGGCTCGCTTGGCTCGCTTGGCTCGCTTGGCTCGCTTGGCTCGTTTGGCTCGTTTGACTCGTTTGACTCGTTTGACTCGTTTGACTCGTTTGACTCGTTTGGCTCGTTTGGCTGGTTTGGCTCGTTTGGCTCGTTTGGCTCGTTTGGCTCGTTTGGCTCGTTTGGCTCGTTTGGCTCGTTTGGCTCGTTTGGCTCGTTTGGCTCGTTTGGCTCGTTTGGCTCGTTTGGCTCGTTTGGCTCGTTTGGCTCGTTTGGCTCGTTTGGCTCGTTTGGCTCGTTTGGCTCGTTTGGCTAGTTTGGCTCGTTTGGCTCGTTTGGCACGTTTGGCTCGTTTGACTCGTTTGACTCGTTTGACTCGTTTGACTCGTTTGACTCGTTTGACTCGTTTGACTCGTTTGACTCGTTTGACTCGTTGGACTCGTTTGACTCGTTTGACTCGATTGACTCGTTCAACTCGCTTGACTCAATTGTCCTGTTCGACCCGTTTGACTCGTTTGACTCGTTTGACTCGTTTGACTCGTTTGACTCGTTTGACTCGTTTGACTCGTTTGACTCGTTTGACTCGTTTGACTCGTTTGACTCGTTTGACTCGTTTGACTCGTTTGACTCGTTTGACTCGTTTGACTCGTTTGACTCGTTTGACTCGTTTGACTCGTTTGACTCGTTTGACTCGTTTGACTCGTTTGACTCGTTTGACTCGTTTGACTCGTTTGACTCGTTTGACTCGTTTGACTCGTTTGACTCGTTTGACTCGTTTGACTCGTTTGACTCGTTTGACTCGTTTGACTCGTTTGACTCGTTTGACTCGTTTGGCTCGTTTGGCTCGTTTGGCTCGTTTGACTCGATTGACTCGTTTGACTCGTTTGACTCGTTTGACTCGTTTGACTCGTTTGACTCGTTTGACTCGTTTGACTCGTTTGACTCGTTTGACTCGTTTGACTCGTTTGACTCGTTGGACTCGTTTGACTCGTTTGACTCGATTGACTCGTTCAACTCGCTTGACTCAATTGTCCTGTTCGACCCGTTTGACTCGTTTGACTCGTTTGACTCGTTTGACTCGTTTGACTCGTTTGACTCGTTTGACTCGTTTGACTCGTTTGACTCGTTTGACTCGTTTGACTCGTTTGACTCGTTTGACTCGTTTGACTCGTTTGACTCGTTTGACTCGTTTGACTCGTTTGACTCGTTTGACTCGTTTGACTCGTTTGACTCGTTTGACTCGTTTGACTCGTTTGACTCGTTTGACTCGTTTGACTCGTTTGACTCGTTTGACTCGTTTGACTCGTTTGACTCGTTTGACTCGTTTGACTCGTTTGACTCGTTTGACTCGTTTGACTCGTTTGACTCGTTTGACTCGTTTGACTCGTTTGGCTCGTTTGGCTCGTTTGGCTCGTTTGACTCGATTGGCTCGTTTGGCTCGTTTGACTCGTTTGACTCGTTTGACTCGTTTGACTCGTTTGACTCGTTTGACTCGTTTGACTCGTTTGACTCGTTTGACTCGTTTGACTCGTTTGACTCGTTTGACTCGTTTGACTCGTTTGACTCGTTTGACTCGTTTGACTGGTTTGACTCGTTTGACTCGTTGGACTCGTTTGACTCGTTTGACTCGATTGACTCGTTCAACTCGCTTGACTCAATTGTCCTGTTCGACCCGTTTGACTCGTTTGACTCGTTTGACTCGTTTGACTCGTTTGACTCGTTTGACTCGTTTGACTCGTTTGACTCGTTTGACTCGTTTGACTCGTTTGACTCGTTTGACTCGTTTGACTCGTTTGACTCGTTTGACTCGTTTGACTCGTTTGGCTCGTTTGGCTCGTTTGGCTCGTTTGACTCGATTGGCTCGTTTGGCTCGTTTGACTCGTTTGACTCGTTTGACTCGTTTGACTCGTTTGACTCGTTTGACTCGTTTGACTCGTTTGACTCGTTTGACTCGTTTGACTCGTTTGACTCGTTTGACTCGTTTGACTCGTTTGACTCGTTTGACTCGTTTGACTCGTTTGACTCGTTTGACTCGTTTGACTCGTTTGACTCGTTTGACTCGTTTGACTCGTTTGACTCGTTTGACTCGTTTGACTCGTTTGACTCGTTTGACTCGATTGACTCGTTTGACTCGTTTGACTCGTTTGACTCGTTTGACTCGTTTGACTCGTTTGACTCGTTTGACTCGTTTGACTCGTTTGACTCGTTTGACTCGTTTGACTCGTTTGACTCGTTTGACTCGTTTGACTCGTTTGACTCGTTTGACTCGTTTGACTCGTTTGACTCGTTTGACTCGTTTGACTCGTTTGACTCGTTTGACTCGTTTGACTCGTTTGACTCGTTTGACTCGTTTGACTCGTTTGACTCGTTTGACTCGTTTGACTCGTTTGACTCGTTTGACTCGTTTGACTCGTTTGACTCGTTTGACTCGTTTGACTCGTTTGACTCGTTTGACTCGTTTGACTCGTTTGACTCGTTTGACTCGTTTGACTCGTTTGACTCGTTTGACTCGTTTGACTCGTTTGACTCGTTTGACTCGTTTGACTCGTTTGACTCGTTTGACTCGTTTGACTCGTTTGACTCGTTTGACTCGTTTGACTCGTTTGACTCGTTTGGCTCGTTTGACTCGTTTGGCTCGTTTGACTCGTTTGGCTCGTTTGGCTCGTTTGGCTCGTTTGACTCGCTTGGCTCGCTTGGCTCGCTTGGCTCGCTTGGCTCGCTTGGCTCGCTTGGCTCGCTTGGCTCGCTTGGCTCGCTTGGCTCGCTTGGCTCGCTTGGCTCGCTTGGCTCGCTTGGCTCGCTTGGCTCGCTTGGCTCGCTTGGCTCGCTTGGCTCGCTTGGCTCGCTTGGCTCGCTTGGCTCGCTTGGCTCGTTTGGCTCGTTTGACTCGTTTGACTCGTTTGACTCGTTTGACTCGTTTGACTCGTTTGACTCGTTTGACTCGTTTGACTCGTTTGACTCGTTTGACTCGTTTGACTGGTTTGGTTCGTTTGGCTCGTTTGGCTCGTTTGGCTCGTTTGGCTCGTTTGGCTCGTTTGGCTCGTTTGGCTCGTTTGGCTCGTTTGGCTCGTTTGGCTCGTTTGGCTCGTTTGGCTCGTTTGGCTCGTTTGGCTCGTTTGGCTCGTTTGGCTCGTTTGGCTCGTTTGGCTCGTTTGGCTCGTTTGGCTCGTTTGGCTCGTTTGGCTCGTTTGGCTCGTTTGGCACGTTTGGCTCGTTTGACTCGTTTGACTCGTTTGACTCGTTTGACTCGTTTGACTCGTTTGACTCGTCTTTAGCTCAGATCTCGTTTGTACATCTAACCAGCAACTAGTTCGACTTGCTTGTAATAAAGGACATTTTTATACAAGTATTTGTATTTGCATTCTCCCGGGTACACGACACTCGTTTGACTCGTTTGACTCGTTTGGCTCGTTTGACTCGTTTGACTCGTTTGACTCGTTTGACTCGTTTGACTCGTTTGACTCGTTTGACTCGTTTGACTCGTTTGACTCGTTTGACTCGTTTGACTCGTTTGACTCGTTTGACTCGTTTGACTCGTTTGACTCGTTTGACTCGTTTGACTCGTTTGACTCGTTTGACTCGTTTGACTCGTTTGACTCGTTTGACTCGTTTGACTCGTTTGACTCGTTTGACTCGTTTGACTCGTTTGACTCGTTTGACTCGTTTGACTCGTTTGACTCGTTTGACTCGTTTGACTCGTTTGACTCGTTTGACTCGTTTGACTCGTTTGACTCGTTTGACTCGTTTGACTCGTTTGACTCGTTTGACTCGTTTGACTCGTTTGACTCGTTTGACTCGTTTGACTCGTTTGACTCGTTTGACTCGTTTGACTCGTTTGACTCGTTTGACTCATTTGGCTCGTTTGACTCGTTTGGCTCGTTTGACTCGTTTGGCTCGTTTGGCTCGTTTGGCTCGTTTGACTCGCTTGGCTCGCTTGGCTCGCTTGGCTCGCTTGGCTCGCTTGGCTCGCTTGGCTCGCTTGGCTCGCTTGGCTCGCTTGGCTCGCTTGGCTCGCTTGGCTCGCTTGGCTCGCTTGGCTCGCTTGGCTCGCTTGGCTCGCTTGGCTCGCTTGGCTCGCTTGGCTCGCTTGGCTCGTTTGGCTCGTTTGACTCGTTTGACTCGTTTGACTCGTTTGACTCGTTTGACTCGTTTGACTCGTTTGACTCGTTTGACTCGTTTGACTCGTTTGACTCGTTTGACTGGTTTGGTTCGTTTGGCTCGTTTGGCTCGTTTGGCTCGTTTGGCTCGTTTGGCTCGTTTGGCTCGTTTGGCTCGTTTGGCTCGTTTGGCTCGTTTGGCTCGTTTGGCTCGTTTGGCTCGTTTGGCTCGTTTGGCTCGTTTGGCTCGTTTGGCTCGTTTGGCTCGTTTGGCTCGTTTGGCTCGTTTGGCTCGTTTGGCTCGTTTGGCTCGTTTGGCTCGTTTGGCACGTTTGGCTCGTTTGACTCGTTTGACTCGTTTGACTCGTTTGACTCGTTTGACTCGTTTGACTCGTCTTTAGCTCAGATCTCGTTTGTACATCTAACCAGCAACTAGTTCGACTTGCTTGTAATAAAGGACATTTTTATACAAGTATTTGTATTTGCATTCTCCCGGGTACACGACACTCGTTTGACTCGTTTGACTCGTTTGGCTCGTTTGACTCGTTTGACTCGTTTGACTCGTTTGACTCGTTTGACTCGTTTGACTCGTTTGACTCGTTTGACTCGTTTGACTCGTTTGACTCGTTTGACTCGTTTGACTCGTTTGACTCGTTTGACTCGTTTGACTCGTTTGACTCGTTTGACTCGTTTGACTCGTTTGACTCGTTTGACTCGTTTGACTCGTTTGACTCGTTTGACTCGTTTGACTCGTTTGACTCGTTTGACTCGTTTGACTCGTTTGACTCGTTTGACTCGTTTGACTCGTTTGACTCGTTTGACTCGTTTGACTCGTTTGACTCGTTTGACTCGTTTGACTCGTTTGACTCGTTTGACTCGTTTGACTCGTTTGACTCGTTTGACTCGTTTGACTCGTTTGACTCGTTTGACTCGTTGGACTCGTTTGACTCGTTTGACTCGATTGACTCGTTCAACTCGCTTGACTCGATTGTCCTGTCCGACCCGTTTGACTCGTTTGACTCGTTTGACTCGTTTGACTCGTTTGACTCGTTTGACTCGTTTGACTCGTTTGACTCGTTTGACTCGTTTGACTCGTTTGACTCGTTTGACTCGTTTGACTCGTTTGACTCGTTTGACTCGTTTGACTCGTTTGACTCGTTTGACTCGTTTGACTCGTTTGACTCGTTTGACTCGTTTGACTCGTTTGACTCGTTTGACTCGTTTGACTCGTTTGACTCGTTTGACTCGTTTGACTCGTTTGACTCGTTTGACTCGTTTGACTCGTTTGACTCGTTTGACTCGTGTTAGATACCTACTTCGCGACTTTTCCTTCCTTCATACACATCTGGTAATCGTCACCCTCTAAGACCCTTAGTCACTTCCGAGCGAACGTGACTTACCCGTAAACAAGCGGATTAGGCCGTGGGTCCTAAGGCCTCCTTCAAAAGTGAAAGTTACGTCTTAGTCACAACCGAACTTGCTTCAAACCATCCCTTTCTCCCTTACTCAATGACCAATCCTAGCTTCATTTTCCACACCCTCGCAATAGTAACTACCAATAGGTACTCCGTTGTGTCCACGTTCTTTACCTCCGTACGTCTTTAGCTCAGATCTCGTTTGTACATCTAACCAGCAACTAGTTCGACTTGCTTGTAATAAAGGACATTTTTATACAAGTATTTGTATTTGCATTCTCCCGGGTACACGACACAAATTTGGCGCAGTTGGTAGGACTCGTCAACAGTTAAAGAATAGTGAAACTTTATTTAAAGTGTTCTTCGCTGTGGATTTTAATCCTTCGTGACGGGAAATAACAGTGTCAACCCTGAAGAGAAAGTGTCTACGGATCCAGATATCCACTGCAGAGAAGGAAGTCAACCATTGGCACGCTCAAGGACCCCTTCACTGGTAGACCGCAGGTACATTTTTTTTTTCGAATTTCGTTGCTTCGTAATCACCTTAGTACTCAATATTCCTTATAATGTCTACTCCAGAGTCTTCTGACAATCCAAATCCCTCCAATGACTCTTCTCAAATGGAACTTCCTATAGAATTTTTAACTGATCTAATTCCAAAAGAGTTCTCTGGTAGTCGTTTCGAACTTGGGCAATTTATAGCTAATTGCAATAATGCGGATAGTCTCGCGACAGATCGACAGAAAATTCCGCTGTTGTATTTTATTCTTTCGAAAATTTCGGGACACGCCAAGGAACAGCTTACTTTTCAAAAGTTTAATAGTTGGTCTGAGCTGAAAGAACAATTGAAAAGGTTATATCAGGATAAAAAACATTATTGTCAAGTAATGGAGGAACTAAATAGTTGTAAGCAATCATATTCGGAAGGTATTAGTTCTTTTTATCAGAGATTGCAGAAGCTTTCTTCGAGAGCTTTAAGTGCCATTCAGCAATATTCGAGCGATCCTTTAGAAATTCCCGGAAAGAAAAAAGCTGTGGAGGAAATTACATTAAATCGATTTATTTATCATAGCTCTTCACAAATCTCTCAGATGCTTAGATGGAAGGAATTTGATACTTTAAACTCCGCGCACACTGCGGCAGTTTCGGAGGAGCGCGCTTTGAATATGCACAAATTCCAGAAACAAAAATCTTGTAATATCTGTGGCAAGACTAATCATGATACCTCACAATGTCGATTTAAATCATCAAATCCTGATCAGTCCAGAGTCGTTAATAATATTCAAATTCCAAATCGAAGTCACACATACTATGATAAACAGCAGCGCTATTCTCAACCCCCTGTCCAACAGCAGCGATATCAGCATCCGCGTCAAGGTCAAAGTCAGGGTCAGTCTCACCAAAGCGCACAATCTTATCAGAATAAAATTTGTAGTTATTGCAAAAAACAGGGCCATCTTATTTCAGAATGTAGGAAGAGATTATACGTTAATAGTCAGCGGGAACAACAATTGAACCCAGCACGTAACATGCAACAATCAAATAACGCAACCGTTAATTTAAACTCGAACGAGTCCCCCGTGACGAACACCACAACGGAGGACCGAATATCTCAATTAATGGTGTTCGAGAGTTAAATGTTTCAATATCTAATGATAACCTTGATTTTATTCGAATTTTTTCTCCAAATGCGAAGAATTCTGACAACGTTTTTAAATTCTTAATTGACACGGGCGCGAATGTGTCTCTCATTAAGGCTTGTAAATTACACCCGGATACTGTGTTTGATTCGAAGGATAAGTTAGTACTACACGGTCTTAGTGCGAATAATCCCGTAGAAACCGTTGGAAGTTGCCGTATACCTGTGCGGTTGTATGACGATTTTATTGAAATTAAATTCTACATCCTAAATGAAGCAACAAACGTCCCATTTGACGGCTTGTTAGGGAAGGATTTTTTGCAAAAAGAGTCAGCGACAATTGACTATGAGTCACAGACTTTAACCCTTAGGTCGGTAACGGTACCAATTCCATTAAATCGCGAAAATTCTGGGCGTGAAGAAGTACATTTAATCAATCTTAAGGCTAGAACAGAAACACTTATTGAAATCCAGGTAGAAAATCCTGAAATTAAAGAGGGCATTATTCCGCGAATACAGTTAAGGAGAGGAGTTTATTTGTCTAAAGCTATTACTAAGGTTAATAAAAATAATAAAGCCTATGCTACGATCTTGAATACAAGGATAATAGATCAACGGATAGAGCCTATTTCAGTACGTTTGGAACCACTTATCATTGAATAATTCAAATACTGGTCCGGTAAGCCGTACAAATCTTCTGCGAGAGAATTTAAGATTGGATCATTTAAACGCTGAGGAAAAGAAGGCAGTAATAGACATTTGTACCAAATATAATGATATTTTCTATTTCTCTGACGATGTACTAACAACCACGAATGCGATTCAACATGAAATTAGTGTTACAAATCCTGCTCCTATTCATACTAAGACCTATAGATATCCTGAAGTTCATAAAGCGGAGGTCAACAAACAGATTGATAAGATGCTTAAGCAAGGTATTATAATACCCTCTATTTCTCCGTGGTCAGCCCCTTTGTGGATAGTTCCAAAGAAACTCGATGCCTCTGGTAAGAAAAAGTGGAGAATTGTTATTGATTTCAGAAAATTAAATGACGTCACAGTCGGTGATGCATATCCGTTACCAAATATCACTGATATTTTAGATCAATTGGGCCATTCTAAATATTTTACTACTCTAGATTTAGCATCAGGGTTCCATCAGATCCCCATGCATGACCGCGATCGGGAGAAAACAGCTTTTACAACACCCTTAGGCCATTATGAGTTTACGAGAATGCCGTTCGGACTCAAGAACGCTCCTGCGACGTTTCAAAGATTGATGAATACTATTTTATCTGGTTTACAAGGGCTTCAGTGTTTTGTATATCTTGACGATATTGTCATTTATGCATCATCCATAGAGGAGCATTCTAAAAAATTAATATCTATTTTTGATCGTCTTAGAAGTAACAATTTAAAATTACAACCCGAAAAATGTGAGTTTATGCGACGAGAAGTTGCATATTTAGGCCACATTATATCAGATAAAGGTGTTGAGCCGAATCCGATGAAAACTGACGCAATAAGAAAATTTTCAATTCCTAAAAATCAACAGGATGTTAAGAGTTTTTTAGGACTTGTTGGCTATTATAGAAGATTTATAGAAGGTTTTGCTGGAATAGCTAAGTCTCTCACAATCCTGTTAAGAAAAGATATACCATTTGAGTGGACCAGTGATCAACAAGCATCTTTTGACAAGTTTCGTAATATATTAATAACTCAGCCGATTCTTCAATATCCCGACTTTAATAAGGAATTTATTCTTACTACGGATGCTTCTAATTACGCTATAGGTTCAGTATTGAGTCAGGGTGTGATTGGAAAGGATTTGCCTATTGCATATGCTTCGCGTACATTAAATGGTAGTGAGCAAAATTATAGTACAATAGAAAAGGAGTTACTTGCCATAATATGGAGCATTAATTATTTCAGACCTTATTTATATGGCAGGAAATTTACTATAGTAACTGATCATAAACCCTTAATTTGGCTTTTCAATTCTAAGGACCCGGGCAGTCGACTAGTACGTTGGCGACTGAAGTTGGAGGAATATGATTATAAAATCGTTTACAAAGCAGGGAAACTTAATTCAAATGCGGATGCGTTATCTCGTCCTCCTTGTGTTAATATTGTACATGGCAATGATTCTTTTGAGAACTTTATACAGTATCATTATAAAACACTCGAAATTCCCAAGGTTAAATCGATGCCTTGTGACAAGTTTAAATACTTTCCCAACGTATTGTTTTATTCACGAGATCTTGATGAGAATAATTTATTTTCGGAAGCGATGCGAGATCAGTATGATTTATCGAACATTAAGGAACCTGATGATTTAAACTCTTTCATTGCACTTGTTAAGAATTCTCAGACTTCCTATCTTTGCATTTGTAAGCAGTTTCATTTTGATAAATTAGATTATAAAGCGATATTTTATTCATTACGCAATTTAAAAACTCATTTGGAAGAAAAGAGTTATTCAGGCAATCTTTATATCCATGATGTAACGATAAACAACAAAAATATAAAGAAGGATATGTTTTGCGAAATAGTATATTATATTTTCAAGGATACCAATATTGCACCTATTATTTTAGATAATCAAAGAATCACACCGAAATCAGAGGATGAAATTTTGAAAATTTTGCAAGATAATCATGACTCAAAATTAGCTGGTCATTCGGGATTTCTCAGGACATATAAGAGAATTAAAGAATTTTATAAATGGGATAAGATGAAAAAAGACATCAAAAGATATGTAAAGAAATGCGCATCTTGTCAAGTTAATAAGACGAATTTTAGACCTTCTAAGGCTCCTATGGAAATTACCTCTACATCTACCATACCCTTCGAAAGGCTTGCGATTGATGTTGTTGGGCCTCTTCCACAGACTATTAATAATAATCGATTTATATTGACCATGCAAGATGACTTGACTAAATTTTCATATGCTGCTCCTATACCTAATCACGAATCACAGACAATTGCTATGGAATTATCCAAGTTTATTACATTATTCGGGATTCCAAAAACCATACTTTCTGATCAAGGAACCGATTTCACATCTCGTCTAATGAAGGATTTAACGAAATTATTTAATACGAAACACATATTATCTTCCCCTTATCACCCTCAAACTAATGGCGCTTTGGAAAGGTCTCATTTGACTTTGAAGGAATATCTTAAACATTTTATTAACGACAAACAGACAGATTGGGATGAGTTTATAGGTTTTGCTATGATGGCATATAATACTCACGTCCACAAATCAACTGGGCATACGCCGTATGAGGTTCTTTTCGGTAGTAAGCCGTACCTGCCCAATAGCATAACTCAAGAACCCTCGTTGAATTACTCATACGATGATTATGTAATTAATTTAAAACAAAAATTAAATCATACACAAAAGGTAGCAAGGGATAATATGATCCAATCTAAGTTAAAATCGAAATCTTATTATGATAATAAAATCATTATTCATTCGTATAAAATTGATGATATGGTATATGTTTTGAATAAGCAACATAAGGCAGGATTGAATAAGAAGCTTTGTCCGAATTTTAAGGGTCCTTACAAAATAACTAAAATTAATTCCAATAATACCGTCCAAATATTAAAAAATGGAAAACTAGTGACGTATCACACTAATTTGCTGAAACCATCTGTTTCAGGCGATCAAGATGACTGACCGGCACTATTTCCTAGTCATCCTATTCGTAATCTTTACTTTATTTATTCCTACCCATTTCCTGGGAACTACCCAACTTTATTATAAAATCTTCCGGATGGGAAATCATGTAGGGTTATATTATAATCACTTGGGCAGTGTGCGGTTGGCTAATTCAAAATATACCTTATTAACGTACGTTGATCTTGCCACAGCTAATCAACAATATGATCAATTGCTTAAGTCTTATACTAAATCTTTAAATATGTGCATATGGAAGCCGAATCAAACTGTAAGCGATGTCAATGCGTATTTTTGTCAGAATTCTTTCCAAACTATTAACTCACGCATCTCAGCGATTAAGGGCAAAATCCAAATCATAAATTTCATGTCAGCTAATAAATCGAATTCAGGGAACAATATCTCTAAGAGAGGATTATTTGATGGCACATCTTATGTTTTACATTGGCTATTCGGTACTCCTGACGCCAAAGATGCCAAATTCTATAAAGAAGCAATCGAATCAGTTATCCATGACAATAGGAATGTACAGTTGCTAATGAAGCAGCAAATTGCCGTAATAACTAATACGATTCAGAACTTTAATGCATCTATTCAAGGTCTTAAAGCTGACGAAGATAAGCTCAATAGTAATATAAAGCTATTCAATGATTTTTCAAGCTCGACCTCCAACTTATTGAATGATCTTTACGTACGACATATTATCTCGGAGCAAATATTCTTATTATCTCAAATGACTGTAAACCTCGATAATTATTATAGTCTATTAATCTCGTCTGTAACGTTGGCAAGAAATGAAATATTACATCCACAAATAATATCTTCACAGGATCTTTTTAACGAACTGAACAACATCACTTTACAAAGTGGACAGCAGTGGCCTATATCATTAACGTATTCTAACATGTATAAATATAGTAAATTGAGTAAGTTAGATGTCACACACGTTAACAACAAATTAGTTTTCATTATTAGAATTCCGCTAGTTGATGAGTTGCCTTACGATCTATACGAAACATTACCTCTCCCTGTTCCTCATAATCATCCCGATACTTATTCTTACATTGAACCAAATTATCCCTATATCTTATTGAGTACAAATAAGGTGTATTATGCACAGCTTCGAAGTTTGGATAAATGTACCAAAGTTAGTGGACAGGAACGCATCTGTCTTGTCAATCATATACAAGCTATATCTGGTCAACCATCCTGTGAAGCAATTCTGCTTACATCTACCATTCGGAGAATACCAACGTCCTGTAATACTCGTACAGTCCAGGCTGATTTTGAGACGTGGCACTACCTCGAAAATAACGAATGGTTATTCGTTATCAGTCAACCGCTGGAATTAACGCTGTCATGTTCGTCAACACACATTGAAGACATCGAGTTAAGAGCTACCGGAATCATTCAGATTGACCCGCGATGCAAGGGTTATACACAGATCGTCGTCCTGGAACCAACGCAGGATGTCACAACAAATCGCAGTCATAAATCTATACCATATAATATCGTGGAAGACGATTGCTGTTTTACGGATTTTAAGAATTCTACAATTATACCAGTACGATTAGCACCGATTAAAGCCACCAGCATGAAAGTTGAAGAATTTAAATACAGTAATCATAAACTAATGCAGTTAGACACATTACTGCAGGAACAGTTGAATAAACCGGTTGTTGTTCAGCAGAATCACTGGTATACCATCACCCTAAGCGTAATAGTATCTATAATCGGTATGATAATCACCGTCAACATCTTACGCTGGTGCGGTTTATCCCGTTTAATCAACAAATATCTCTGCTTCATGAGGGAGGGAAGGACAACAAGCGATAGTTGTTGTTTTAAAATCATCAATACCAACATCAATGCCACACCTGGCACGAGAATGCAGTTATCGCAGATTTCGGAAGAAGAAGAAGTTTACCCCCAGTCAATCCATCTGGTCGAGGACCGCAGCCGAAGCAGTACTCCTACCAGGCCCATTGAATATCATGGATTACGGAAATCTACGTCACGTGCACCTTCCGTGAATATGGACTGAAATTGTGAAAGTGATCGTTTTCCTGAAGGAAAATATGTTCGTGCAATTAAAACTTTTGTAAACATTGTATGCATTGATTAGCGTTGTCAAGAACCAGAGAATATTTGTTGCAGACATTTTATAGTAATACTTTACTTTCGTAGTACTTTATTTCTTATTACTCTACTATTTGCATATTATTTTATTTTATTATTATATTTTATTATCTACATGTTGTATCATTTCTGGTATTGTTTAATTTTCTTATCCGTATTTTTTTACTCATGAGTTATTTTATTCTATTATTAGCATTGTATTTTATTTAATCAATCTATTTTATTACTCACGCGTTGTACTATTTTTATCACATATACTCTATCATACACGCATATTCTATTATTCTATTTTATAATTCGCATTTTATTATTCACATGTTATTCCATTTTAATTAATCATATATCATTCTATTTTGTTATTAGTATTTCATTATTTGTAGTGGGTCCTAAGGCCTCCTTCAAAAGTGAAAGTTACGTCTTAGTCACAACCGAACTTGCTTCAAACCATCCCTTTCTCCCTTACTCAATGACCAATCCTAGCTTCATTTTCCACACCCTCGCAATAGTAACTACCAATAGGATTCTCCGTTGTGTCCACGTTCTTTACCTCCGTACGTCTTTAGCTCAGATCTCGTTTGTACATTGTTACGTGAGGGCGTTGAATTTAAAGTGACCGAGCGGTCGAGTCTAATTTTTCTCACGTAATGCTTAACAAATTAAAGATTTTAGTAATTTATACGTTTTACGCGAAAATTCAGGATTGTTTTGGGAGTAGGGCTTTTGTCTACAACCAATACAGGTTGTCCCGTCTGGATGTGGTACTTTGAGACTGGTTCGAAACAAAATGAGACAATATGTAAGTAAATATTACCATGTATTACAAAATAAGCAAAAGGAAATGTTTAAAGGTGGTACAATTTGAGGAATTTACATGGGTTTTCCGGAGAGTCGTAGATGACTCACGAAAATAAACACGCGGGGTGAACAATATTGATCGGACAATATTTTACGGACGACAATTGATCGAGGAAAACCCCGCAACTCGTTATGTGAGTTGGATCAATGTTCGCGCAATCGTCCGATAATACAGATTTCAAATAAATTGGTTTGAAGAAAATTGAATGATCGGCGCTTTATAGTAATCGGATGCGATACAATTCACAAATGCGGTACGCGTGAAAAAGGAATTAGGCAGTTATCGAGGGAGAATTCCCATAACACGTACTGGTTGGATTAACTGTCGCTTCCGTACATTGAAACAAAAGAAAATCAATTTCGAAAAGAAACGACGTGACAGAAATGCATAAACGATACACGCCACACAATGACCATTTGATTATAGAAGAAGTACTTCAAGACACTCACCGACTTGGTAGTAGAGGGTTTTTAAATTTTTGAACGTCTTACTCTCTCTCTCTCCGATGTACTGGAGCGGTTCTCTCTCTCCGCGTGACCTGGGGCGCTGGGCGCCGGTACAAGATGTTGAAGCGCGGCACAGGCGTGAAGCACAAATCACGCCGAACAGTTCACTAACGTTATAATGTTTTGAAAGTTTTGAATATCACAATTTAAATAGAACGGGAAAATCACTAATACTGATTTAAAATAATGGTTAACGTAATTATTGAGTTCGATACGGGGACTGAGTCTTTCCACGTTATTAACTATTCACGATGGAACTCTAGCTCACACACCTAATGTAATAGGGCAATACGTCCCTCGGGCAGAACGACCTCGCTCAATGCGATTTAACAGGCGACTGCCACGAACGTTCGCAGGGTAGGCCCGAGCACTCGGGCCTTTGCGTCAAATTCGCTGACGCCGCACCTCATGCACACGGGCCCAACCGTCGCCACCCAGAACGTTCCCAGCATCCAAGTCGCTATCGCGTCCGGCGTTCTAAGAACGCTGACGGTGTCGGAAGGTTTTCTCACGGAAGAACGCAGCGGCGTAACGGTTCATATAAAATTATTATTATCATATGGTTTGTAGGTCATTGACAATTGGTCGAGGGAAACTCCCACAACACTCAATGGTAGGATCAAATGTCAATGATGGTGTATAAAAATTTTGGCAGGGGAGAAAAATATAAAGTAGCCTACTACAATGCGTCGTAAAGCTTATCACGGCGCGCATTCTAGGAACGTCGACGGCGTTGGGAGATTGCTGACGATAATCTTCCAGAGTATGCCGTGGCGTTACAGGCTTCAATCGGAATTAAATTATAACCATTAAGAATATTCACAGATAATCGACTACTGATTGAGGGGAATCCCCATAACACGTGATGGTTGAACCAGTCGTCGACATCTGTGTAGCAAAATATGATGTGAATTTAGCAAAAATGTAGAGATGAATTTAAAAAGTAACCGGCACGTAACACCCTCCCCCCCTTGGAATCATCGTCCCCGATGATAACTAGGTATAAGGACACTTGGAGTGCCGTGTATAATTCAAGAAAACATGGAGTAGCTGCCTGTCACGCCTACGACGTACCGCGCTTGTTCCTCCGACACGAATTTCGACTCGGTGATTGTGAGGATCGCCTCGCAGGGCGGAGTACACGCAATCTATGAAAGGACGCCCTATGTGAACGCAGCCTTCTAGGTCTATTATTGTTATTGTACTACTATTTCTGATGAGACCGCAGACGTCTTCATCTGTTATGCCCTGATTATCCCTACACGTTAACTCTCTGAGCGACGGCATGTCTTTGAGAAACTGAGCACCGACGTCCGGGTACAGTAGGCTGATCTGTAATTCGCTACAATGATTCAGGGCACTGAGTGTTTCGAGGCTAAACTGCCCTCTGATGTTAGTGCACCCCGTGATATCCAATTTGATAAGATGCTTCATGTGGCGACCCACTTCACCGATGAAGGCGCTGTCTACCCAGCCGCAGAACGCAACCCCAAGCTCGGTGACCAAGGGATAGCGGGAAGGGAGACTGACCGCCATCTCGACGGGACCGAGGTCAAACTCGAAAAAGTCTGCTGCCTCTTCCTGCTCGGATTCCGCATCCTCCTCCTGCATCCCTCCGTGACCGGGCCGGGGGTTACACTCCACGAACTTCATCGACTCCATGGATCGAGGTAACATGGTGTTTTCAATTAATGTCTGTAAAATATTAGAGCGGAAGTTTTTGGGCTTGGATAAACAAAGATGTGATAACATTTTGAAATGTGAAATGGCTGCGGCGATATATTCGCCTCTAGCCGTAGAATCTGTTAGATTCAGCCTTACTAGGTCCACTGTTATTTGTAACAGGGACCTTCCGGAGAAATCGGTGCCCTTGGCGCTGAATCTTTGTAGATTCTTATTAGTTTGGAAAATCCTTCCTAGTTCAATGTCGCTGCAGTTCGTGCAACTTCCAATTGATAGGTCTCTCAGGGAGGTAACGCTTGCTGCCAGCTCCCGAAAGGCTGATGGTCGGGCGTCGACGGCCGTTACATCCAGCCCTTCCAGTGCTGGACAATTCTTAGCAATCAAGGCCAACAGCTGAGGTCGCAGATCTTCAGCGGCTTGGTCATCGTCTAAAACAATAATCTTTAAGTAAGGGGCACATCGAGCCAATACCCAATAGAAGGCTTCCGTTTTAATGCGCCTCCATCCCTGCATCCCAGGCCATCTCCAATTGTCTAGATCGAGACGTTGCGTTTTCCGGAAGGAGTCGTGTACTCCTACTCTCCACGTCTTCGATACCTGCTCCATGCGGGCGCAATCCGCGAAAGGCAGGTATGCCGCTATTCGCGCAATCACTTCTACCGGCAGGAGTGCTGAACGGACCGGTTCGTACCCCGGGAAAGGGTTGTCCCATTCAGGATTGAAGTTGGATGGCCCGGTGCTCGAGGATGGCAAGTTGAAACTGTGCCATGCGTCGGCGACCATGATCCGGAGCCTCCGCTTGTGAAGCGTGATGGGTTTTGAGATTGCGTCGTTCACCACCTGGGCTGCTTGCTGCGAAGTGGCGAATGTGATAAAAGCCACGTTCCCACTAGGTTGGACCCTTAAGACGACGTGTTCTGCTCCGTGTGGATGGAAAATTCTTAAGAGGTCTTTTTGTTTCGTGAACCGCGCTAAGCGGCACACGAAGATCCTTCGTGAGCGTCCGCGATCGTTGATGGCTGGGTCGGACATCTCTATTCGGCTGTCAATGATTTGAGATAATAACAGTGATAATGGTAAACAAAAGAAATCCGAAATATGTATAAAACCGGAAGGACTACGTGATTATTGATCGAGGGTTTCCATGACACTCAATGGTCGGATCAATTATTGTCCTCAAAATATTTGATTTGGCGCAAGGTTAATCTACGATTGCTTGCTGACGTGGCAATGATGAAGTGACAGGCGCGATCGAATGAGCATCTGTGGTAGGCGTATCTGCGGTAGGCGTGATCGAATGGCAACCGCTTTCCACCCTTACAATGACATTGCTTGGTCCGACCGTTGTCTCTGGCGAAGTCCCAGGTCTCCTCTTCCTGCAGGGCAACAGAAACCGCACTCTCCCGACACTACTTCGGAAGCTGTATAGCAGAATTCCCAGAGTTAAAATAGATGATAATGTCAGTCCTCCGTGCAATAGATGGGTACTGAATCTTTTATTTCGGTGATGTCGTCCTATCTCGTCGAGTTTTCCTTCTACTTCAGACATAGTATCTTCGACAATAGTGGGTGTGTTTTTATAGCTTGTATCTAATGGTCGAATGTCATGATATTTGTAAATTTGGGGTAGAAGTTCTGAAATATTTAGTAGTAAATTCGGTTGGTAAAGGTACTGTTCTCGATCCTCCAAATGTTGAATTCCAATTAGGGTCACATGAGCGGTTTTAGCAATACATCCTTGTTTAAGCTGTAAAATACCAGTGCCCTCCATGGTTACTAATTCATCCTTCATTCCACCACATATAATTTGCAATGTCTCCGGTGACTCTAAGGAATATAACCATCCTTGAGTTGATTTCAACCGGGCCCAGAACGGGGTGTGCTGAGATCTTATTCGCACATCGCAATATTTGAATGCTTGGACGGTAGGCCGCAACAATAGCAAAACTTCGCAAGCGTCATTGGACGAAACTTCGGACAACGGTTGATCCAACGGGCATAGGTGCACATAAGATGTTCTGTGACAGTTGTTTATATATAACTCATCTATGTTGAAGTAAAACCGATGATCATTGCTTATTGCCAAATATGGGGTTCCTGGATGGACGTAGCTTGATCCTGTCGAGTTTTTAGTAAATTTTTGTGGGATAGGCCAAGAGTATGTGCGGTAGAGGTGGTATGCTGCTCCATCTACCAAAAGCAAGTATAGTATCAGTAGAAGTCTGCCTTTGTGGTAGCTGATCTTTTTACTGGATAATCTAATTAGTTCTTCTATTCCCTGGTATCCTTGCGGTATCGGGAGGTCGTATGAATTTTGTGTATTTCTAATGTCTGATACAATACGTTGAAGTTTTAACTTATCCAATAGTGAGCTATGTAATTCTCCTGCCTTTGCGGCATGTATTGCAGCAAGAAATTTTTCGGTTATTTTTATATATTGGTCCAAGGACAGTTCCAGGTTATGTGCATAGTGTGTCAACCAGTATGATACCCGAGTATAGTTTAGCGATTTATCTATGTTACCTATTGCTGTAGAGAGTTGGTTGATCTGAACTCTGTTTTTGTTCATCAGTCTTGAATTTTGGTCTAATGCTTCATGGTATTTGTGGAGCTTACTGGTAATAATATGCGTTTGATTTTTTATGAGATGAGTTATTTCTTGTTGATCTCGGTATAGTTGATCAATTTCCGAATTGAAGTATTCTGCATCATCCGTTGTTAGTGTGCCAAAGAGAGTGCGGCTTAGCGATCCGATGAACCCAAGAGGAACACTCCTCCGTACGATGGTCTTGGGGCTGTTAAACTCCTCCGGAACTTGAATCGCCGAGATTGTCTCCTTTAGCTCCAAACGCAGCGCCAAAGCTTCTTCCGCCTTTCCATTAAGGTAACTGACACGCAAGATGCTATTGCAATCGCTTGCCAGCAGTACGGAGACGCAGTAGTTGTAGGTTTCATTTAATTTTTCATAACCCATTGGAAATTGGGTTCCTAATTTATGGGCGTCGAGGAAAATCGTGACCCGCCAGTCGGCGGTCATCAGTCTCATAGTATGTAATTTTTCAAAATACAGTCCAGGACTAGCGTGTATTCTTGAAATTTCATACGTCTTCTGACGTTGCCCTTGTATTAGTGAGATCCAGGTCATCACAGAGAGGAGCGTTACCAACTTCATTTTGCCAACTGAAAATAGAGCTCTTCGTACAGGGAAGTCTCTATTTACTAACGTGAACGCCCGCATGTTGTTTTACATACCGGAAGGTAATATCATAACGATTCTGATTGGAACATACGGAACATAGGGAACATAGGGAACATACGGAACATAGGGAACATACGGAATATCGGAACATACAGAGGGTTTGTACGAATACCCCAAGTACGATGCATTGACAATGGAGCAATCCTAACCGAAGTGAATACATCATAGTTGTCGCATAGGGTATGCATATTTAAAATTCCTGGAAAGTGTTAAGTGTCATTTTGGAATTTTTGTTCCGGTTCAATGTACTGAGCACCCTGGTGGTGTAACAATAGCTTATCGGCGTGTTTTACAAATCGTTCGCCAGATTTCTTTTGTAGTATAATATTATTCCTTTCTAAAATTCCAACAATTTTGTAGGGACCGTGATATCGACCACCAAATTTTCCTTTTCTGACTTCTACCAAAACGCGTGCCATGTCGCCAACTTTACCTTGAAATGGTCGCGCTTTTTCATCGTAGTGTAATTTTGATTTGTGTTTAGCCGATATCAAATTTTGTGCAGCCAAGGTCTGCATTTCAGTTAATCGCGTTAACAAATCTCGGAGATATCCATTATACGTCGATAAGGATTCGTCTGTAGGGAATGCACTAGGACAGCGTGCTATTTCGCCAAACACCAATTCGTGTGGGGTAAAATTTGTTGCTTCGTGAACAGACGTGTTATATGAAAATATTGCAAATGGTACTATTTTATCCCAATCATCAAAATCATTTAGATAGTGTTTTATGTATTCTGTCAAGACTATATGGCTACGTTCTAGAGCACCATTTGTTTGTGGACGGTACCCAGAAGTAGTTACGTGGTTAATTTTGAATACTTTCGCTAATTCTTTTAATACTTTGTTAATGAAGCTAGTGCCTTGATCAGTTAAGATCGCGCGTGGAGCCCCATATTGTAAAACCAGATGCGTGACCAGCGCGTGAGCTACAGTTTCTGCTTTTATATCCGGTACAGGAACTGCAATGCAGTATTTTGTAAGATTATCCTGCATAGTTAGAATGTGCCGATTACCGCTAGGAGTCAATGGAAGAGGTCCCACAGTATCTAGAGATATTTTATCAAATGGCCTTAATGGTGTATCAGTTATAAGCATTGGTTCACGAGTTTTTGTCCTAACAAGTTTGTTTTCCTGACAACTATTGCATGTTCTGATACAATTTTGAATGTCGTTACGCATCGATGGCCAATAAAATCTTTCTCGAATTCGTTGATATGTTTTTGTTACGCCCTTATGCCCTCCTATTAAACTTTTGTGTAATTCCGAAATGATTTTCGGGCGGAGTTCTTCGGGCGGTACCTGTACGTTTCCGGTACACAGAGTTACTTTGATTTCACTATCCGCAAAAACATTTAATAAGATACCAGCTAGTGTACCTTGCGGAAGTGTATCCGTAAATTCACCGGATTTCGAAATTCTAAAGGTTTTTATACCTGATTGTAAAAGTGTATTTCTTAAATTTTTCAAAGCATTACCTAATTTTGCGATGGAAGTATCATCATAATGCTTTTCTTTGATTACTACACTAAAAATTTTGTATTTACCTCGCGGCGTAACGAGTACCTGGCCTTCTTTTGGCTTTGCATTCCGCAGATTTTCAATGCTTATGGCCCCTATATCTGCGAGCAATTTACTTATTGGGGTTACCAATTCTACATCGGAAGAAATGAAGTGAACGTAATTTTCGCGAATGTTTGTTAAATTGTTTCGAGTGAAATTAATATTTCCTCCGCGTGTGTTTCGGGAGAAAGTCGGTGACGTTAATATGTCCGGAAGTATACTTTCTGTTATTTGAATTCCTGGCCGATACTGATCAATTTTCCTGTGGTTCCTCGATTCAGGAATAAATGAACGTTTGGGAGTGGAAAATGGGTCGGAAGATATGGTTTCTGGTTTTGAATAAGGTGTGGATAATGCAAGCGGTCTGTTTGATGGTAATGGGGTTGGTATCATGGATCGGCGCGGTGAACGATGAATTAGTGTATTATCAAATCCTGAGGCAGTGTTTGGTTCTTCTTCTTCTTGAATGGATTCTAAAGGTGGTTTCCCTATTTCATCTTTTGAAGGTCCTGTATCAGTAGCTGTTGCTTCTGCACTATTTTGTTCTCGCGTTTTATATTGAACCCACAAGTCTTCTGCGCGTTTATCCAATTCTTCCCGGAATGAATTTTCTGTATCCGGTTCTAGTTCATCGGATGATTTTTGAAGAATCTCGCTATGCTCCTGCAGCGATTGGTCAAAACGGTTAAAAGATTCCTGAAGTTCCTGTAGCCCAATGGGTTGAGTAGTGTCGAGGTGGATCTCGTTATCGTCACTATCATTGGATGGAGGTGCAACCTCTATCGTTATGCCTTCGGCAGGTGTAGGAGCCGCGGCAGCTTCATCCTCTGTAGTGTCCACAACCTCGGACTGGTCTGCAGATTGTACTTCTTTAGAAAGGGCGCGTTGAAATTCTTGAACCAATGTTGGTGACTTGAGATTAGGTAACACGCTTTTTCGACCTCGGAATATCGGTGGGTCGGTAGGCGGTTCATCTTCGGAATTTTGTGAAGATTCTGTAGTAGTTAATTCCGCGTAATTAATGGGAGGTTTTGGATCGACAGTTGGAACTGTGGAACGCGTTCTTGTTGAAACAGCATTTTTATCTAATGGAAAGGTACGTTTACCTCTCTTGATGATTGGTTTAACTATAGATTTTGGTTCTGCAGGCACGGATCTAGAAGTGCTCGGAGCTGGTAGCTTTTTATTCGCGGGTGGTCTTTTAATAGGCAAAATTTTTGGGATACTACATTCCGAATCACTTTCGGATGTGTCTTTAGAACTGGATTCTGAACTAGTATTAAATTTTGTTACTGGGTTTCGAGATAATGCATCTGCGTTGGAATTTAGACGTCCAGGTTTATGTACAAATTCGTATTCGTAATCATGCAATTTTAATCTCCAACGTACTAATCGTTGTCCCGGATCTTTTATTGAGTCTATCCATTTTAAAGGCTCATGGTCACTAACCAAAGTAAATTTTCTTCCGTAAAGGTATGGTCGAAAATGTAGTATTGCAAAAAGAACTGCTAGGCATTCCTTTTCAGTGGTAAAATAATTTTGTTCTGGATTCGTTAAATTTCTCGAAAGGTAAGCTACAGGCAAATCATGTCCGTCCACATTTTGACTGAGTACGGCGCCTATTGCGTAATCGGATGCATCAGTAGTTAATGTAAATGGTTTATTGAAATCGGGATATTGCAATATGGGACTCCTGCACAAAGCTTTACGTAAAATTTGGAAACTATTTTTGTGTTCTTTTTTCCACACGAAAGTGGCGTTCTTTTTTAATAATTCTGTTAATGGTTTGGCTTTGGCTGCAAAATCCCTGATAAATCGGCGATAATAACCGGCTAGTCCAAGAAATTGTCGTACATTTTTTTGATTTTTAGGACGAGGAAAATGTTTCACTGCCATTAATTTCTTAGGGTCAGGTCTTACTCCTGATCGACTGATAATGTGGCCTAAATATGTGACTTCGGTTTTTAAAAATTCACACTTGTCTGGCTGAAGGGTTAATTTAGCATCATTTAATCGTGTGAATAACCGTCGGACTTTCTTTCCGTGATCTTCCAAATTTTTCGCGTAAACGACGATGTCATCGAGGTAGACAAATACTTCCACACCCTGTAATCCGCGCAATACCTGATCCATCAGCCGTTGAAACGTCGCGGGAGCATTCTTAAGCCCTTCAGGCATACGAATATATTCGTAATGACCGTTAGGTGTAGTAAAGGCTGTTTTAGCGCGATCTCGTGGATCCATTTCGATTTGTTGGAATCCACTGGCGAGATCAAAGGTTGAAAAGTATCTCGCTTCGCCTAAATGATCTAGAATCTCCGTGATGTTAGGCAGGGGGTATGCGTCACCTATTGTTTTTTCATTGAGGTTCCGAAAATCAATGACTAATCTCCACCTTAGATTTCCCTCGGAATCAGGTTTCTTTGGTACTATCCAGAGTGGTGAATTGTATGGAGAATTTGAAAGTCCAATAATTTCCTCTGTTAATTTACTAGAAATTTGGCGAGCTATTTCTTTTTGGTGAACTCGCGGAAATCGATATTGCCTAGTGTTAATGGGCAAATCGTCTATTGTAGGTATTCGATGTTGTATTAAAGGAGTGGATTCTAATTTGTCACCTAGTAGACGAAATCGTTCCGGAAATTCTTCGATTATTCTAATTACGTGATCTCTTTCCTCGTCATTTAAATGGTCTAAACGTAATTTTGATAAAATTTGAGTTACACGGTCCGGTGATACCGGTGACTCCTGCTGTTCAGAGTCAGAATCGAAGTATTCGCGTTCTTCTGGAAAATTATGGTATTCGAACGGTAAAATTTCTTGAGGCGGTATTTCTATTTGAATGTCCTTGTCCAAGGTATTAATTGCGAGAACATGGCACACGTTATTTTTAATTTTTACTATTGCTTCTCCAATATAAATTCCATCTATTGTTTTGAGTAATGGTAAATATCCTTCTTTCAAATCACTGTTGATGGTGTCTATGGCGATTGCTTGTCGGGTACGACTGCTAATACGATAAACACGCGGCGTACTATTTTTCTGAGGTGCTTCCTCTGGAGGAGCCTCGCCAATAAAATGGATCGGTCGAATTGGTTGACTTTGCGTAACTATAGTATTATGTGCAAAAGAAATTTCGGCTTTTTCTTGTCTCAAATAGGCTTTTCCTAAAATACCGTCACTATGTATCGGAAAATTTGATCTTACTACATGAAATAGGATTAGTTGATCCAAAATTGATACTATTGTGGTTCCTAATGTTTCCATTCTTTCGTCTGTAATTCCTCTCATTTCGATAGAATCACGTACATCGACGGTTACATCCTCGTGCAATGCGTTTAATTTTATTACATTTATGTCTGCACCCGTATCAATCAAAAACGTTGCAGTTTTATATCGTAATTGTTCCGCGGTTAATTTTACAACAGGCGATTCGTCGTTACAACCCAAATCTAATATTGTTGATCCCTTTCCAGAAATCTTACTGTCGGACGACGCTCTGAGTTTTGATTGTTCGACGGACGACGCTCGGAATTTTGATTGTTCAACGGGCGACGCTCGGAATTTTGGTAACTCGTCGTCGCGTCTGTTCGAGGAGTTACTCGGGAGTTTAAATCTGAATTATTACGTGGTTCTGACGAATTTTGATTTGGTGAATATGAACGATTCTGATTCGGTGAGTACGGCCTAGACTCGCGAAATCCTACGGAATTTCGTGAATCGGGATTCAAATTTCGTGAGCTAGATTGAAAATTTGAATTTTGATGTGCGACTTGAGTCGCCTGAGGAGTTGGACTCGTACTTCGTGCCAATTGTGGAGCCGTCGGAGATTGTGCGTATGGCAAATTTGATGGAAAACGCGGATCCTGTGGATACGGTGAATAGTATGGTGGATAAGGCATTTGGTAAAAAGGTGGATAAGGCATGTAAGGATACGGAGAATAAGCGGGATACCCATGTTGTTCTGGATATCTACTCGATTCCGTGTTACTACGCGGTGGTTTAAGAATACTTGTCGGAAATTTTGAATAATCCGAATTTCCAGTCGCGTTTGGACTCGGGCTTCGCGAGCGAGAGTCTCCGAAATTTTGGTTTCGCGAATCGCGATAAGTGAATAGGCTTTGACGCGAATTACTTTGATTAGGCGAATCTGGACGGGGATTTAGACGAGAATCGTCCTGTCTTGAAAGAAACAATCTGTTCGGATCTCCGGTTGGTATTACTCCAGACCTCATTCGCGTTTCGACTCGCGTCGCATGTTTTACCGCGTCATCTAGAGTTTTGGGATCCCGCGCGTCTACGGCCCTGGCAATCTCGTCGGGCAAGCCGCGAATAAATGCTTCTAACGCGCATTCTTTAATCGGGCGCATCATCTTATCCGCGTCCGCGCCATACGAATCCTCCAGCGCAAGTCGAGCCCCGCTAACCAAAATATTAAGCCGATCATGAAAATCATTTACTGTTTCACTTCTACGCATGCGGATGTTTTCGATCTCATGATGGTAATATGGATAATCTTTCCCGGGAGCGAATCTGTTTTTCAAATGTTTAATTAATTCGTTTACGGTATTAAAGGTTTTCCCAAAAGTGCTATCGCGTGCAGCTCCTTGTAATTTTCCAAGGACTGCTTTAACGAACGGGCCTTCCGACGCAGGAGGTACAAAAACTGCGCCGTTCTGCACATCTTGTAAGAAATCTTTCAAAGGTATATTTCTCCCGTTAAAGAAAGGAATATTCAACGTCCCGTGCTGTAAAGCAAAGCATTCCGCCATAGACGTCATCATCGCGTTTGTGACGGATAGATTCACGGATGACGCGCTAGCGTCAGCGGTTTCATTGGGATTAACCATTTTGTTAAAATTTTTAATTTATAAATATATAAATAAGCTGAATATATAAACTGAAAATAAATTAGAAGGCGATATCACGGATTTTCCTAAAACTTTCAAGAAACAAAAATGCAAACATGCCAAACAAATTACATATGCCAATGATGCACTCTTCTATCTCAAACGTCTCAGAAAAATACCACAATGGACGGAGTTTCGACAAAAGCAGTAAAAAATCCCACTTCTGACACCAGTTTAGCTGTTACGTGAGGGCGTTGAATTTAAAGTGACCGAGCGGTCGAGTCTAATTTTTCTCACGTAATGCTTAACAAATTAAAGATTTTAGTAATTTATACGTTTTACGCGAAAATTCAGGATTGTTTTGGGAGTAGGGCTTTTGTCTACAACCAATACAGGTTGTCCCGTCTGGATGTGGTACTTTGAGACTGGTTCGAAACAAAATGAGACAATATGTAAGTAAATATTACCATGTATTACAAAATAAGCAAAAGGAAATGTTTAAAGGTGGTACAATTTGAGGAATTTACATGGGTTTTCCGGAGAGTCGTAGATGACTCACGAAAATAAACACGCGGGGTGAACAATATTGATCGGACAATATTTTACGGACGACAATTGATCGAGGAAAACCCCGCAACTCGTTATGTGAGTTGGATCAATGTTCGCGCAATCGTCCGATAATACAGATTTCAAATAAATTGGTTTGAAGAAAATTGAATGATCGGCGCTTTATAGTAATCGGATGCGATACAATTCACAAATGCGGTACGCGTGAAAAAGGAATTAGGCAGTTATCGAGGGAGAATTCCCATAACACGTACTGGTTGGATTAACTGTCGCTTCCGTACATTGAAACAAAAGAAAATCAATTTCGAAAAGAAACGACGTGACAGAAATGCATAAACGATACACGCCACACAATGACCATTTGATTATAGAAGAAGTACTTCAAGACACTCACCGACTTGGTAGTAGAGGGTTTTTAAATTTTTGAACGTCTTACTCTCTCTCTCTCCGATGTACTGGAGCGGTTCTCTCTCTCCGCGTGACCTGGGGCGCTGGGCGCCGGTACAAGATGTTGAAGCGCGGCACAGGCGTGAAGCACAAATCACGCCGAACAGTTCACTAACGTTATAATGTTTTGAAAGTTTTGAATATCACAATTTAAATAGAACGGGAAAATCACTAATACTGATTTAAAATAATGGTTAACGTAATTATTGAGTTCGATACGGGGACTGAGTCTTTCCACGTTATTAACTATTCACGATGGAACTCTAGCTCACACACCTAATGTAATAGGGCAATACGTCCCTCGGGCAGAACGACCTCGCTCAATGCGATTTAACAGGCGACTGCCACGAACGTTCGCAGGGTAGGCCCGAGCACTCGGGCCTTTGCGTCAAATTCGCTGACGCCGCACCTCATGCACACGGGCCCAACCGTCGCCACCCAGAACGTTCCCAGCATCCAAGTCGCTATCGCGTCCGGCGTTCTAAGAACGCTGACGGTGTCGGAAGGTTTTCTCACGGAAGAACGCAGCGGCGTAACGGTTCATATAAAATTATTATTATCATATGGTTTGTAGGTCATTGACAATTGATCGAGGGAAACTCCCACAACACTCAATGGTAGGATCAAATGTCAATGATGGTGTATAAAAATTTTGGCAGGGGAGAAAAATATAAAGTAGCCTACTACAATGCGTCGTAAAGCTTATCACGGCGCGCATTCTAGGAACGTCGACGGCGTTGGGAGATTGCTGACGATAATCTTCCAGAGTATGCCGTGGCGTTACAGGCTTCAATCGGAATTAAATTATAACCATTAAGAATATTCACAGATAATCGACTACTGATTGAGGGGAATCCCCATAACACGTGATGGTTGAACCAGTCGTCGACATCTGTGTAGCAAAATATGATGTGAATTTAGCAAAAATGTAGAGATGAATTTAAAAAGTAACCGGCACGTAACAACATCTAACCAGCAACTAGTTCGACTTGCTTGTAATAAAGGACATTTTTATACAAGTATTTGTATTTGCATTCTCCCGGGTACACGACACTCGTTTGACTCGTTTGACTCGTTTGACTCGTTTGACTCGTTTGACTCGTTTGACTCGATTGACTCGTTTGACTCGTTTGACTCGTTTGACTCGTTTGACTCGTTTGACTCGTTTGACTCGTTTGACTCGTTTGACTCGTTTGACTCGTTTGACTCGTTTGACTCGTTTGACTCGTTTGACTCGTTTGACTCGTTTGACTCGTTTGACTCGTTTGACTCGTTTGACTCGTTTGACTCGTTTGACTCGTTTGACTCGTTTGACTCGTTTGACTCGTTTGACTCGTTTGACTCGTTTGACTCGTTTGACTCGTTTGACTCGTTTGACTCGTTTGACTCGTTTGACTCGTTTGACTCGTTTGACTCGTTTGACTCGTTTGACTCGTTTGACTCGTTTGACTCGTTTGACTCGTTTGACTCGTTTGACTCGTTTGACTCGTTTGACTCGTTTGACTCGTTTGACTCGTTTGACTCGTTTGACTCGTTTGACTCGTTTGACTCGTTTGACTCGTTTGACTCGTTTGACTCGTTTGACTCGTTTGACTCGTTTGACTCGTTTGACTCGTTTGACTCGTTTGACTCGTTTGACTCGTTTGACTCGTTTGACTCGTTTGACTCGTTTGACTCGTTTGACTCGTTTGACTCGTTTGACTCGTTTGACTCGTTTGACTCGTTTGACTCGTTTGACTCGTTTGACTCGTTTGACTCGTTTGACTCGTTTGACTCGTTTGACTCGTTTGACTCGTTTGACTCGTTTGACTCGTTTGACTCGTTTGACTCGTTTGACTCGTTTGACTCGTTTGACTCGTTTGACTCGTTTGACTCGTTTGACTCGTTTGACTCGTTTGACTCGTTTGACTCGTTTGACTCGTTTGACTCGTTTGACTCGTTTGACTCGTTTGACTCGTTTGACTCGTTTGACTCGTTTGACTCGTTTGACTCGTTTGACTCGTTTGACTCGTTTGACTCGTTTGACTCGTTTGACTCGTTTGACTCGTTTGACTCGTTTGACTCGTTTGACTCGTTTGACTCGTTTGACTCGTTTGACTCGTTTGACTCGTTTGACTCGATTGACTCGTTTGACTCGATTGACTCGTTTGACTCGTTTGACTCGTTTGGCTCGTTTCGCTCGTTTCGCTCGTTTGACTCGTTTGACTCGTTTGACTCGTTTGGCTCGTTTGGCTCGTTTGGCTCGTTTGGCTCGCTTGGCTCGCTTGGCTCGCTTGGCTCGCTTGGCTCGCTTGTCTCGCTTGTCTCGCTTGGCTCGCTTGACTCGCTTGGCTCGCTTGGCTCGCTTGGCTCGCTTAGCTCGTTTGGCTCGCTTGGCTCGCTTGGCTCGCTTGGCTCGCTTGGCTCGCTTGGCTCGCTTGGCTCGCTTGGCTCGCTTGGCTCGCTTGGCTCGCTTGGCTCGCTTTGCTCGCTTGGCTCGTTTGGCTCGTTTGGCTCGTTTGGCTCGTTTGACTCGATTGACTCGATTGACTCGTTTGACTCGTTTGACTCGCTTGACTCGTTTGACTCGTTTGACTCGTTTGACTCGTTTGCCTCGTTTGCCTCGTTTGACTCGCTTGGCTCGCTTGGCTCGCTTGGCTCGCTTGGCTCGCTTGGCTCGCTTGGCTCGCTTGGCTCGCTTGGCTCGCTTGACTCGCTTGGCTCGTTTGGCTCGTTTGACTCGTTTGACTCGATTGACTCGTTTGGCTCGTTTGACTCGTTTGGCTCGCTTGGCTCGCTTGGCTCGTTTGGCTCGTTTGGCTCGTTTGGCTCGTTTGGCTCGTTTGGCTCGCTTGGCTCGCTTGGCTCGCTTGGCTCGTTTGGCTCGCTTGACCTGTTCGACCCTTTTGATCCGTTTGACACGTTTGACTCGTTTGACTCGTTCAACTCGTTTGAATCGATTGTCCTGTTCGACCCTTTTGACCCGTTTGAGACACGTTTGACTCGTTTGACTCGTTTGACTCGTTTGACTCGTTTGACTCGTTTGACTCGTTTGACTCGTTTGACTCGTTTGACTCGTTTGACTCGTTTGACTCGTTTGACTCGTTTGACTCGTTTGACTCGTTTGACTCGTTTGACTCGTTTGACTCGTTTGACTCGTTTGACTCGTTTGACTCGTTTGACTCGTTTGACTCGTTTGACTCGTTTGACTCGTTTGACTCGTTTGACTCGTTTGACTCGTTTGACTCGTTTGACTCGTTTGACTCGTTTGACTCGTTTGACTCGTTTGACTCGTTTGACTCGTTTGACTCGTTTGACTCGTTTGACTCGTTTGACTCGTTTGACTCGTTTGACTCGTTTGACTCGTTTGACTCGTTTGACTCGTTTGACTCGTTTGACTCGTTTGACTCGTTTGACTCGTTTGACTCGTTTGACTCGTTTGACTCGTTTGACTCGTTTGACTCGTTTGACTCGTTTGACTCGATTGACCTGTTCGACCCTTTTGACCCGTTTGACACGTTTGACTCGTTTGACTCGTTCAACTCGTTTGAATCGATTGTCCTGTTCGACCCTTTTGACCCGTTTGAGACACGTTTGACTCGTTTGACTCGTTTGACTCGTTTGACTCGTTTGACTCGTTTGACTCGTTTGACTCGTTTGACTCGTTTGACTCGTTTGACTCGTTTGACTCGTTTGACTCGTTTGACTCGTTTGACTCGTTTGACTCGTTTGACTCGTTTGACTCGTTTGACTCGTTTGACTCGTTTGACTCGTTTGACTCGTTTGACTCGTTTGACTCGTTTGACTCGTTTGACTCGTTTGACTCGTTTGACTCGTTTGACTCGTTTGACTCGTTTGACTCGTTTGACTCGTTTGACTCGTTTGACTCGTTTGACTCGTTTGACTCGTTTGACTCGTTTGACTCGTTTGACTCGTTTGACTCGTTTGACTCGTTTGACTCGTTTGACTCGTTTGACTCGTTTGACTCGTTTGACTCGTTTGACTCGTTTGACTCGTTTGACTCGTTTGACTCGTTTGACTCGTTTGACTCGTTTGACTCGTTTGACTCGTTTGACTCGTTTGACTCGTTTGACTCGTTTGACTCGTTTGACTCGTTTGACTCGTTTGACTCGTTTGACTCGTTTGACTCGTTTGACTCGTTTGACTCGTTTGACTCGTTTGACTCGTTTGACTCGTTTGACTCGTTTGACTCGTTTGACTCGTTTGACTCGTTTGACTCGTTTGACTCGTTTGACTCGTTTGACTCGTTTGACTCGTTTGACTCGTTTGACTCGTTTGACTCGTTTGACTCGTTTGACTCGATTGACTCGTTTGACTCGATTGACTCGTTTGACTCGTTTGACTCGTTTGACTCGTTTGGCTCGTTTCGCTCGTTTCGCTCGTTTGACTCGTTTGACTCGTTTGACTCGTTTGGCTCGTTTGGCTCGTTTGGCTCGTTTGGCTCGCTTGGCTCGCTTGGCTCGCTTGGCTCGCTTGGCTCGCTTGTCTCGCTTGTCTCGCTTGGCTCGCTTGACTCGCTTGGCTCGCTTGGCTCGCTTGGCTCGCTTAGCTCGTTTGGCTCGCTTGGCTCGCTTGGCTCGCTTGGCTCGCTTGGCTCGCTTGGCTCGCTTGGCTCGCTTGGCTCGCTTTGCTCGCTTGGCTCGCTTTGCTCGCTTGGCTCGTTTGGCTCGTTTGGCTCGTTTGGCTCGTTTGACTCGATTGACTCGATTGACTCGTTTGACTCGTTTGACTCGCTTGACTCGTTTGACTCGTTTGACTCGTTTGACTCGTTTGCCTCGTTTGCCTCGTTTGACTCGCTTGGCTCGCTTGGCTCGCTTGGCTCGCTTGGCTCGCTTGGCTCGCTTGGCTCGCTTGGCTCGCTTGGCTCGCTTGGCTCGCTTGGCTCGCTTGACTCGCTTGGCTCGTTTGGCTCGTTTGACTCGTTTGACTCGATTGACTCGTTTGACTCGTTTGACTCGTTTGGCTCGCTTGGCTCGCTTGGCTCGTTTGGCTCGTTTGGCTCGTTTGGCTCGTTTGGCTCGTTTGGCTCGCTTGGCTCGCTTGGCTCGCTTGGCTCGTTTGGCTCGCTTGACCTGTTCGACCCTTTTGATCCGTTTGACACGTTTGACTCGTTTGACTCGTTCAACTCGTTTGAATCGATTGTCCTGTTCGACCCTTTTGACCCGTTTGAGACACGTTTGACTCGTTTGACTCGTTTGACTCGTTTGACTCGTTTGACTCGTTTGACTCGTTTGACTCGTTTGACTCGTTTGACTCGTTTGACTCGTTTGACTCGTTTGACTCGTTTGACTCGTTTGACTCGTTTGACTCGTTTGACTCGTTTGACTCGTTTGACTCGTTTGACTCGTTTGACTCGTTTGACTCGTTTGACTCGTTTGACTCGTTTGACTCGTTTGACTCGTTTGACTCGTTTGACTCGTTTGACTCGTTTGACTCGTTTGACTCGTTTGACTCGTTTGACTCGTTTGACTCGTTTGACTCGTTTGACTCGTTTGACTCGTTTGACTCGTTTGACTCGTTTGACTCGTTTGACTCGTTTGACTCGTTTGACTCGTTTGACTCGTTTGACTCGTTTGACTCGTTTGACTCGTTTGACTCGTTTGACTCGTTTGACTCGTTTGACTCGTTTGACTCGTTTGACTCGATTGACTCGTTTGACTCGATTGACTCGTTTGACTCGTTTGACTCGTTTGGCTCGTTTCGCTCGTTTCGCTCGTTTGACTCGTTTGACTCGTTTGACTCGTTTGGCTCGTTTGGCTCGTTTGGCTCGTTTGGCTCGCTTGGCTCGCTTGGCTCGCTTGGCTCGCTTGGCTCGCTTGTCTCGCTTGTCTCGCTTGGCTCGCTTGACTCGCTTGGCTCGCTTGGCTCGCTTGGCTCGCTTAGCTCGTTTGGCTCGCTTGGCTCGCTTGGCTCGCTTGGCTCGCTTGGCTCGCTTGGCTCGCTTGGCTCGCTTGGCTCGCTTTGCTCGCTTGGCTCGTTTGGCTCGTTTGGCTCGTTTGGCTCGTTTGACTCGATTGACTCGATTGACTCGTTTGACTCGTTTGACTCGCTTGACTCGTTTGACTCGTTTGACTCGTTTGACTCGTTTGCCTCGTTTGCCTCGTTTGACTCGCTTGGCTCGCTTGGCTCGCTTGGCTCGCTTGGCTCGCTTGGCTCGCTTGGCTCGCTTGGCTCGCTTGGCTCGCTTGGCTCGCTTGGCTCGCTTGACTCGCTTGGCTCGTTTGGCTCGTTTGACTCGTTTGACTCGATTGACTCGTTTGACTCGTTTGACTCGTTTGGCTCGCTTGGCTCGCTTGGCTCGTTTGGCTCGTTTGGCTCGTTTGGCTCGTTTGGCTCGTTTGGCTCGCTTGGCTCGCTTGGCTCGCTTGGCTCGTTTGGCTCGCTTGACCTGTTCGACCCTTTTGATCCGTTTGACACGTTTGACTCGTTTGACTCGTTCAACTCGTTTGAATCGATTGTCCTGTTCGACCCTTTTGACCCGTTTGAGACACGTTTGACTCGTTTGACTCGTTTGACTCGTTTGACTCGTTTGACTCGTTTGACTCGTTTGACTCGTTTGACTCGTTTGACTCGTTTGACTCGTTTGACTCGTTTGACTCGTTTGACTCGTTTGACTCGTTTGACTCGTTTGACTCGTTTGACTCGTTTGACTCGTTTGACTCGTTTGACTCGTTTGACTCGTTTGACTCGTTTGACTCGTTTGACTCGTTTGACTCGTTTGACTCGTTTGACTCGTTTGACTCGTTTGACTCGTTTGACTCGTTTGACTCGTTTGACTCGTTTGACTCGTTTGACTCGTTTGACTCGTTTGACTCGTTTGACTCGTTTGACTCGTTTGACTCGTTTGACTCGTTTGACTCGTTTGACTCGTTTGACTCGTTTGACTCGTTTGACTCGTTTGACTCGTTTGACTCGTTTGACTCGTTTGACTCGTTTGACTCGATTGACCTGTTCGACCCTTTTGACCCGTTTGACACGTTTGACTCGTTTGACTCGTTCAACTCGTTTGAATCGATTGTCCTGTTCGACCCTTTTGACCCGTTTGAGACACGTTTGACTCGTTTGACTCGTTTGACTCGTTTGACTCGTTTGACTCGTTTGACTCGTTTGACTCGTTTGACTCGTTTGACTCGTTTGACTCGTTTGACTCGTTTGACTCGTTTGACTCGTTTGACTCGTTTGGCTCGTTTGGCTCGTTTGGCTCGTTTGACTCGATTGACTCGATTGACTCGTTTGACTCGTTTGACTCGTTTGACTCGTTTGACTCGTTCGACTCGTTCGACTCGTTCGACTCGTTCGACTCGTTCGACTCGTTCGACTCGTTCGACTCGTTCGACTCGTTCGACTCGTTCGACTCGTTCGACTCGTTCGACTCGTTCGACTCGTTCGACTCGTTCGACTCGTTCGACTCGTTCGACTCGTTCGACTCGTTCGACTCGTTCGACTCGTTCGACTCGTTCGACTCGTTCGACTCGTTCGACTCGTTCGACTCGTTCGACTCGTTCGACTCGTTCGACTCGTTCGACTCGTTCGACTCGTTCGACTCGTTCGACTCGTTCGACTCGTTCGACTCGTTCGACTCGTTCGACTCGTTCGACTCGTTCGACTCGTTCGACTCGTTCGACTCGTTCGACTCGTTCGACTCTTTCGACTCGTTCGACTCGTTCGACTCGTTCGACTCGTTCGACTCGTTCGACTCGTTCGACTCGTTCGACTCGTTCGACTCGTTCGACTCGTTCGACTCGTTCGACTCGTTCGACTCGTTCGACTCGTTCGACTCGTTCGACTCGTTCGACTCGTTCGACTCGTTCGACTCGTTCGACTCGTTCGACTCGTTCGACTCGTTCGACTCGTTCGACTCGTTCGACTCGTTCGACTCGTTCGACTCGTTCGACTCGTTCGACTCGTTCGACTCGTTCGACTCGTTCGACTCGTTCGACTCGTTCGACTCGTTCGACTCGTTCGACTCGTTCGACTCGTTCGACTCGTTCGACTCGTTCGACTCGTTCGACTCGTTCGACTCGTTCGACTCGTTCGACTCGTTCGACTCGTTCGACTCGTTCGACTCGTTCGACTCGTTCGACTCGTTCGACTCGTTCGACTCGTTCGACTCGTTCGACTCGTTCGACTCGTTCGACTCGTTCGACTCGTTCGACTCGTTCGACTCGTTCGACTCGTTCGACTCGTTCGACTCGTTCGACTCGTTCGACTCGTTCGACTCGTTCGACTCGTTCGACTCGTTCGACTCGTTCGACTCGTTCGACTCGTTCGACTCGTTCGACTCGTTCGACTCGTTCGACTCGTTCGACTCGTTCGACTCGTTTGGCTCGTTTGGCTCGCTTGGCTCGTTTGGCTCGCTTGGCTCGTTTGACTCGTTTGCCTCGTTTGCCTCGTTTGACTCGTTTGACTCGTTTGACTCGTTTGACTCGTTTGACTCGTTTGACTCGTTTGACTCGTTTGACTCGTTTGACTAGTTTGACTCGTTTGACTCGTTTGACTCGTTTGACTCGATTGACCTGTTCGACCCTTTTGACCCGTTTGACACGTTTGACTCGTTTGACTCGTTCAACTCGTTTGAATCGATTGTCCTGTTCGACCCTTTTGACCCGTTTGAGACACGTTTGACTCGTTTGACTCGTTTGACTCGTTTGACTCGTTTGACTCGTTTGACTCGTTGACTCGTTTGACTCGTTTGACTCGTTTGACTCGTTTGACTCGTTTGACTCGTTTGACTCGTTTGACTCGTTTGACTCGTTTGACTCGTTTGACTCGTTTGACTCGTTTGACTCGTTTGACTCGTTTGACTCGTTTGACTCGTTTGACTCGTTTGACTCGTTTGACTCGTTTGACTCGTTTGACTCGTTTGACTCGTTTGACTCGTTTGACTCGTTTGACTCGTTTGACTCGTTTGACTCGTTTGACTCGTTTGACTCGTTTGACTCGTTTGACTCGTTTGACTCGTTTGACTCGTTTGACTCGTTTGACTCGTTTGACTCGTTTGACTCGTTTGACTCGTTTGACTCGTTTGACTCGTTTGACTCGTTTGACTCGTTTGACTCGTTTGACTCGTTTGACTCGTTTGACTCGTTTGACTCGTTTGACTCGTTTGACTCGTTTGACTCGTTTGACTCGTTTGACTCGTTTGACTCGTTTGACTCGTGTGACGTCCCACGAATTTTCGCGCGCAATTATTCTAACAATTTCATAACCCACTCTACAACTCCACCCGAATCTCATCAAACCACGACTCTCACCCCTTTTCCCGATCACTGACCGCCTTGGCGATGTACCTTAGCGGTCCCCATCTCAAGACGATCAACCATCGAATCTATACAAGTCCCTCGCCTCACAAATCTCTTAAATCGAGACCACGTCTCAGACCCTCTAAATGACCAAAGCAGTCAAAACCATCAACGTTCCTTTCCTATTAAAACACCCAAAATCCATCCGAGGAGTTGAGCCCCTCAAATTCACGTGTATAAAAACCCCGGAAGGATAATCGCGAGGATTATCTGGCGTACGTGCCGAAAATGCGATTCCAAATATAGATCAACCTTTGGCCCTTACAAAAACCCCGGAAATGTTTCTGCTACGCATAAGGGTAACTATGTCAAGGTGCATACTGCGCACCCCCCTTCATACTGAAAAGATTGTAACTAGTATAAATACAAGGAACCGCGAGAGCTCCTTCTTCTTAGACGACAATAACAGCGCAAGCTTTGTCTGCGATAACTATTGAAGTTTCACTAAAACTAAATTCAGCGTTAGTATAACGCATATTATAAATTCTGTGCTCTACGACAACTACTGTAAGCATTTTTCATTAACCATTATTAATACGGTATATCATCCCCATCATATTATTGTGTATTTCTATTCTTATTGCTTATCATATTATTGTGTATTTCTATTCTTATTGCTTTGTCTTAACTACGCTGATTGCGTGCACTTATTATATTGTCTTGTTACGTTTATTGCTCTTATTGCTAGCGTAACAAATCTTCATGCTTTATTCAAACTATATTTGACTTATAAACTTGTATCTCACATTCATACTCTCGTTTCATTGTAATAACCACTGATATAATCATTATGTGCTATTAATTATCGTACCACGCATTACTATAAAGACCTACCACTATCGCTTTACAGTGCATGGCTTACTCGTGGTTTATCTGAATAAACAATCTTACTTTAAATCACGCTTAGCTTTATTGTATCGATCCCACGGCTACGAAGATCCATACATCCTAACGAGCTGCCGCGACAGCTGATCACGGGCAACGACCGCGGAAAGTATCTCTGTGTTTACTAACTTACTTTTACATAGATTTCGCTCAACCGTATGACTAGCCGAATTTCACAGAGTTATTACGTGTCTTTTATAATAAAGCCACGATAAAACCGATTTCCAACCCAAACCAAAACAAGTGCTCTAACGGGTGTCTCCCCAATACCAACCAGTTATTAAGCCTTCCCTGGTCGTTTAGTGTGCAGAATTAACATTCTCGCCTGCCGTTCGAGACGATTAGTGTGCAGAATTTCACATTCTCGCCTGACTGTTCCGAGTGGTTAGTGTGCAGAATTTCACATTCTCGCCTGACAGTTCCGAGTGGTTAGTGTGCAGAATTTCACATTCTCGCCTGATTTTCCCAAAAAATCCTCAGTCTCCTGAATTTCACATTCTCGCCTGCCGTTCGAAACGATTAGTGTGCAGAATTTCACATTCTCGCCTGACGTTCGAAGGGACTTGTGTGCAGAATTTCATCATTTCACACCTGACTCCCTCGCCTCCCGGTGCGCTAGAATATAGATTCGCGCCTGGGTTTTATTTTATTTCCATTATGTCATTTGTCCCCTAAGTCCTTAACCCGGGACGTGACAAAATTTTGGTGACAGCGGTGGGACACGTATACTGTTGAAAGAATAAATTCTTGAACATACGGTGCCCACAAAGACCCGATATCTAGCATGTGCATTCAACGCCCAAATAGAGGTGAATCGTCCTACCGGAGCCGCAGATTACAGAGCATTTCGGCATTTTTGAATACGTTGATCTGCGTTTCGGGGGGCAGAGCGACCACTGCAGAAGGTGACGAGATTTGTTTAAGTTGCTCCCATCGGGAACCAACAGATACGGTAGAAGAAAAGTAGAGAAGCACGAATTAAACATGTCCGTGTACGGCGAGACCGACGACTCTTGCGTAATGGACCAAGACGCGGGCCCCCTCCCTAATAGCATAGACATCGCGACCGCTGAATTAATAGAGGAAGTGCAATTATTGCGGGAAAAGCAAGCTAAAATTGAGAGCTTGCACGCGAAATATGTCGTAAGCCCGCAAACAAACACGCGTTCGGACGTGGCCGCCGGTTCAGACGACCTCACGTTGGAAGGTCTTTCCGAGGAGCTGCAAGCTATACAAGAAATGGTGGACAGACTTCTTGTACCCCCGCCAACGGCAAACAATTTTGCTACTCCGGGTTCCTCCCGTTTCGATAGGAAACCAATATTAAATTATAATAATGTTCCGGACCAAGGTCCATCGCCCCAGATCACATTAAAGGACGCCGTAGAAACAGTCCCAAAGTTTAACGGTTACAATATACCCGTTTTGCAATTCGCGAGAGCCTGCAATAGGGCTAAGGCTTTGGTTCCCCCGCAAGCCGAACCCCAGTTAGCGAGGTTGTTGCTAAATAAACTGCAAGACCACGCATACTTGGCCGTTGAGGATCGGGTCTTTGACTCCGTAAGTGACTTAATCAAACGACTTAAACGTACCTTCTCCCCCGATAAAACGTCGGACCACTACCGTGGGGAATTAGCAAATGTTATTAAAGGATCCAATGAACACATATTGGAGTACATTTCACGCGTTAAAGACCTCCGATCCGCCATCTTAGAAGAAGACATGGAATATTACCGCGACTTCGCACGAACTCAGGACGTAGATCGCCTAACCTTAGATTCGTTCGTTGATGGTCTTCCACCTCACGTAAGGACAAGATTACAACAACACAAATTTCAAACGATCGACGAAGCGTTCAATCTGGCTGTCCTCGTGGACAAAGAGATTGACAGGGACAGTCTCCGATTCCCCGAACAGAAGACTCCCAAACTAACCTGCCAGCTTTGCGACAAAACAGGTCACGACGCACGGTCCTGTTGGAACAATGAAGGTTCAGCCTCCCAGACTCCCGAGAGATACCCTCTAAACCGCGCCACGGAATATGGGTCCCAAGCACCCAAACCTCAGGTCACCTACCGGGACCAGTCTCGACCTCCACCTCCCAGGCCGACGGAGCTGCGAATCTGCGGATATTGTAAGAAGCCCGGACACCTGATTTCGGAATGCAGAAAACGCATCCTCGCTATCAAGGAAGATCCTAGAGCCTTGTGGGAAACGAAGTCGGGAATTCCTCCTCCGAGCGCCGATGGATGCGAACTGTGGAACGAGCCAAACAAAAACGTACCCACTTACGATACACCCGAAGGCACTAGCGATATCATAAGAGTCGTTACACTGCAATTAAATCCAGCCGTGCTACGGGCGAGCTCAAAATCCTCCTTTTCCATACATGCAGTTAAGCCGGATTTAAAGGAAAAGTATACGCCGCGACTCAATCTAGGGTCAGTAATTCACGCCGGTAATACCCTTGTCCGCAATCAGGATGGCATTGCCCACCTGCAAATTATAAAATCTAACGAGATTGACACACCACACACAATACCCGCCGTTGAATTAAAGGAATTCGACTGGATAATCCCGGAACCCAAACAGGTACGACCCAAAGAGACTACGACGCCGACAGGCATTAAACCCATCCTTTACCTATTGACAAACAAGTCCTTCTTAGCCCAGGATCCTACGATCCACCACTTCGAGGCACCCACGAAGGTGCACTCATCCTCGCCCCCTGCGGATTACGCCAAATCAATCTTCCCCAAAAACTCCCCAAGGTCTCTTGTGGTTTCGTCTGAAACGGAAATACCGGAAAATTCTGCGAAAACCCTTTCACGGACGGAAAAAACACTTCAGTCAATCTCCAAACAGCACCCGAATACCGGGAAAAGCAAAAAGGTCGCAGACGCTGCACCTCGCACACCAGGATTAACCGGATATCACAGAAAATTTATCCCAGAATCTTCTAGAAATGCTCGCCCGTTAACCCAATTATTGAAAAGGGACACTTCATTTGATTGGAGACCGTCCCAGAAAACTGCTTTCGACCGCTTAAGGTCAGCAGTGCAGAAAGAACCTATCCTGCAATACCCGAATTTTGACCTGGAATTCCACATCAGTACAGACGCCTTATCCCATACTTCCCCTGCAGTGGAGGCATGCTCCAAAAGACCACGCGACAAATGTGACGACAACCTGGAGGACTGGCCCAAACGTGGACCAAGCGGTTCCAAAAGGCCTCGGTTCTCAGAATCACCGATCCATGCGCCAACGAGTGGCAGCAACCCCGTCGACTCTGCAACACCCACATCCAGCGCTCGCCAGGAAAGGAAATGCAGAAGGACTAAACAACACAGAAAGATGCGCCGGAAAATACCATCTGCAGAAATTCCACCAATGCCCTCGCCAGAAAACATACGTGAACGACTGCCTACAATAACAGCAGGAAACACTTATAAAATACCCATGCAGGGTTTATTCATAAAATATTTTGTGTGCGTGCTTCTCAGCCTATGCACATCTATTAAGGTAGCTGACGCATTTATTAAAACATTCATTTGTCACTTCGGAGCTCCTGGAGCCATCCTCACTTGCCAAGCAGCAAATTTTACTGGCAATTTCACGAAAGCAGTACCACGGAAATGTAAAATGCAACAATTCCGAACCACAGACTTTCACCCACAGACTAACGGCTCTTTAGAGAGATTGCATCTCGTTTTGACCGAATGTTTAAAATTGTTAATCGGTAGATACACTGACTGGTACGAATGGACCAACTTGGCCGTGTCCTCGTATAATGTCAGTGTCCGCGAGTGCACTAAATACACTCCGCACGAATTATTATTCGGGAAATTAGCTCGGATACCCAACAAGAACCCGGTTCTTGAAGAGATCGAAAATAACATATACCATGGTAACCTTTCGAAACTGAGTAGGAGCCTACGGTACAAAGTACATTTCGACCGCCATATCCGCGTACACAAGAGTCCCGGTTGATCCCAAGCCATGACAACAAAAAAAAAAAAGTACTCTAATCAATTTTCCGCCATAGATCGTTGCTACTGCAACATTTATTGCAACCACCATTCACGCGGCTATGCCGTTAAGAGGGAAGGAAGGACCATCGCATCCCTCCACCCTAAAGTCATCTCATACGCCATTATCAGGGAGGCGCCTTCGCAGACGGTCATCACCAAAGATGACTCCCTCCCCTCCAACGTCAGTCACCTGAGAGCAGCTCCAGGAGGCCATTACCCCTTCGCCCCATACAGACCCCCTTTCACGAATAATCAAACCCATCCCACACCATATATATTTTTATTTTGCTTTCACGTAAGCAACAGTTTCAATCAAACTCATTTAATCCTCAATTCTACAAAAAAAAAAAAAAAGTTCAAATCAAATACAAAAAAAAAAGTTCAAACCAAATCCACCCTGCTCCTTACGGAGAAGAAATGCACGCATTTCTTCATATAAGGGGGGAGGTGTGACGTCCCACGAATTTTCGCGCGCAATTATTCTAAAAATTTCATAACCCACTCTACAACTCCACCCGAATCTCATCAAACCACGACTCTTACCCCTTTTCCCGATCACTGACCGCCTTGGCGATGTACCTTAGCGGTCCCCATCTCAAGACGATCAACCATCGAATCTATACAAGTCCCTCGCCTCACAAATCTCTTAAATCGAGACCACGTCTCACACCCTCTAAATGACCAAAGCAGTCAAAACCATCAACGTTCCTTTCCTATTAAAACACCCAAAATCCATCCGAGGAGTTGAGCCCCTCAAATTCACGTGTATAAAAACCCCGGAAGGATAATCGCGAGGATTATCTGGCGTACGTGCCGAAAATGCGAGTCCAAATATAGATCAACCTTTGGCCCTTACAAAAACCCCGGAAATGTTTCTGCTACGCATAAGGGTAACTATGTCAAGGTGCATACTGCGCACCCCCCTTCATACTGAAAAGATTGTAACTAGTATAAATACAAGGAACCGCGAGAGCTCCTTCTTCTTAGACGACAATAACAGCGCAAGCTTTGTCTGCGATAACTATTGAAGTTTCACTAAAACTAAATTCAGCGTTAGTATAACGCATATTATAAATTCTGTGCTCTACGACAACTACTGTAAGCATTTTTCATTAACCATTATTAATACGGTATATCATCCCCATCATATTATTGTGTATTTCTATTCTTATTGCTTATCATATTATTGTGTATTTCTATTCTTATTGCTTTGTCTTAACTACGCTGATTGCGTGCACTTATTATATTGTCTTGTTACGTTTATTGCTCTTATTGCTAGCGTAACAAATCTTCATGCTTTATTCAAACTATATTTGACTTATAAACTTGTATCTCACATTCATACTCTCGTTTCATTGTAATAACCACTGATATAATCATTATGTGCTATTAATTATCGTACCACGCATTACTATAAAGACCTACCACTATCGCTTTACAGTGCATGGCTTACTCGTGGTTTATCTGAATAAACAATCTTACTTTAAATCACGCTTAGCTTTATTGTATCGATCCCACGGCTACGAAGATCCATACATCCTAACGAGCTGCCGCGACAGCTGATCACGGGCAACGACCGCGGAAAGTATCTCTGTGTTTACTAACTTACTTTTACATAGATTTCGCTCAACCGTATGACTAGCCGAATTTCACAGAGTTATTACGTGTCTTTTATAATAAAGCCACGATAAAACCGATTTCCAACCCAAACCAAAACAAGTGCTCTAACGGGTGTCTCCCCAATACCAACCAGTTATTAAGCCTTCCCTGGTCGTTTAGTGTGCAGAATTAACATTCTCGCCTGCCGTTCGAGACGATTAGTGTGCAGAATTTCACATTCTCGCCTGACTGTTCCGAGTGGTTAGTGTGCAGAATTTCACATTCTCGCCTGACAGTTCCGAGTGGTTAGTGTGCAGAATTTCACATTCTCGCCTGATTTTCCCAAAAAATCCTCAGTCTCCTGAATTTCACATTCTCGCCTGCCGTTCGAAACGATTAGTGTGCAGAATTTCACATTCTCGCCTGACGTTCGAAGGGACTTGTGTGCAGAATTTCATCATTTCACACCTGACTCCCTCGCCTCCCGGTGCGCTAGAATATAGATTCGCGCCTGGGTTTTATTTTATTTCCATTATGTCATTTGTCCCCTAAGTCCTTAACCCGGGACGTGACACTCGTTTGACTCGATTGACTCGATTGACTCGATTGACTCGTTCAACTCGCTTGACTCGATTGTCCTGTTTGACTCGATTGTCCTGTTTGACTCGATTGTCCTGTTTGACTCGTTTGACTCGTTTGACTCGTTTGACTCGTTTGACTCGTTTGACTCGTTTGACTCGTTTGACTCGTTTGACTCGTTTGACTCGTTTGACTCGTGTTAGATACCTACTTCGCGACTTTTCCTTCCTTCATACACATCTGGTAATCGTCACCCTCTAAGACCCTTAGTCACTTCCGAGCGAACGTGACTTACCCGTAAACAAGCGGATTAGGCCGTGGGTCCTAAGGCCTCCTTCAAAAGTGAAAGTTACGTCTTAGTCACAACCGAACTTGCTTCAAACCATCCCTTTCTCCCTTACTCAATGACCAATCCTAGCTTCATTTTCCACACCCTCGCAATAGTAACTACCAATAGGTACTCCGTTGTGTCCACGTTCTTTACCTCCGTACGTCTTTAGCTCAGATCTCGTTTGTACATCTAACCAGCAACTAGTTCGACTTGCTTGTAATAAAGGACATTTTTATACAAGTATTTGTATTTGCATTCTCCCGGGTACACGACACAAATTTGGCGCAGTTGGTAGGACTCGTCAACAGTTAAAGAATAGTGAAACTTTATTTAAAGTGTTCTTCGCTGTGGATTTTAATCCTTCGTGACGGGAAATAACAGTGTCAACCCTGAAGAGAAAGTGTCTACGGATCCAGATATCCACTGCAGAGAAGGAAGTCAACCATTGGCACGCTCAAGGACCCCTTCACTGGTAGACCGCAGGTACATTTTTTTTTTCGAATTTCGTTGCTTCGTAATCACCTTAGTACTCAATATTCCTTATAATGTCTACTCCAGAGTCTTCTGACAATCCAAATCCCTCCAATGACTCTTCTCAAATGGAACTTCCTATAGAATTTTTAACTGATCTAATTCCAAAAGAGTTCTCTGGTAGTCGTTTCGAACTTGGGCAATTTATAGCTAATTGCAATAATGCGGATAGTCTCGCGACAGATCGACAGAAAATTCCGCTGTTGTATTTTATTCTTTCGAAAATTTCGGGACACGCCAAGGAACAGCTTACTTTTCAAAAGTTTAATAGTTGGTCTGAGCTGAAAGAACAATTGAAAAGGTTATATCAGGATAAAAAACATTATTGTCAAGTAATGGAGGAACTAAATAGTTGTAAGCAATCATATTCGGAAGGTATTAGTTCTTTTTATCAGAGATTGCAGAAGCTTTCTTCGAGAGCTTTAAGTGCCATTCAGCAATATTCGAGCGATCCTTTAGAAATTCCCGGAAAGAAAAAAGCTGTGGAGGAAATTACATTAAATCGATTTATTTATCATAGCTCTTCACAAATCTCTCAGATGCTTAGATGGAAGGAATTTGATACTTTAAACTCCGCGCACACTGCGGCAGTTTCGGAGGAGCGCGCTTTGAATATGCACAAATTCCAGAAACAAAAATCTTGTAATATCTGTGGCAAGACTAATCATGATACCTCACAATGTCGATTTAAATCATCAAATCCTGATCAGTCCAGAGTCGTTAATAATATTCAAATTCCAAATCGAAGTCACACATACTATGATAAACAGCAGCGCTATTCTCAACCCCCTGTCCAACAGCAGCGATATCAGCATCCGCGTCAAGGTCAAAGTCAGGGTCAGTCTCACCAAAGCGCACAATCTTATCAGAATAAAATTTGTAGTTATTGCAAAAAACAGGGCCATCTTATTTCAGAATGTAGGAAGAGATTATACGTTAATAGTCAGCGGGAACAACAATTGAACCCAGCACGTAACATGCAACAATCAAATAACGCAACCGTTAATTTAAACTCGAACGAGTCCCCCGTGACGAACACCACAACGGAGGACCGAATATCTCAATTAATGGTGTTCGAGAGTTAAATGTTTCAATATCTAATGATAACCTTGATTTTATTCGAATTTTTTCTCCAAATGCGAAGAATTCTGACAACGTTTTTAAATTCTTAATTGACACGGGCGCGAATGTGTCTCTCATTAAGGCTTGTAAATTACACCCGGATACTGTGTTTGATTCGAAGGATAAGTTAGTACTACACGGTCTTAGTGCGAATAATCCCGTAGAAACCGTTGGAAGTTGCCGTATACCTGTGCGGTTGTATGACGATTTTATTGAAATTAAATTCTACATCCTAAATGAAGCAACAAACGTCCCATTTGACGGCTTGTTAGGGAAGGATTTTTTGCAAAAAGAGTCAGCGACAATTGACTATGAGTCACAGACTTTAACCCTTAGGTCGGTAACGGTACCAATTCCATTAAATCGCGAAAATTCTGGGCGTGAAGAAGTACATTTAATCAATCTTAAGGCTAGAACAGAAACACTTATTGAAATCCAGGTAGAAAATCCTGAAATTAAAGAGGGCATTATTCCGCGAATACAGTTAAGGAGAGGAGTTTATTTGTCTAAAGCTATTACTAAGGTTAATAAAAATAATAAAGCCTATGCTACGATCTTGAATACAAGGATAATAGATCAACGGATAGAGCCTATTTCAGTACGTTTGGAACCACTTATCATTGAATAATTCAAATACTGGTCCGGTAAGCCGTACAAATCTTCTGCGAGAGAATTTAAGATTGGATCATTTAAACGCTGAGGAAAAGAAGGCAGTAATAGACATTTGTACCAAATATAATGATATTTTCTATTTCTCTGACGATGTACTAACAACCACGAATGCGATTCAACATGAAATTAGTGTTACAAATCCTGCTCCTATTCATACTAAGACCTATAGATATCCTGAAGTTCATAAAGCGGAGGTCAACAAACAGATTGATAAGATGCTTAAGCAAGGTATTATAATACCCTCTATTTCTCCGTGGTCAGCCCCTTTGTGGATAGTTCCAAAGAAACTCGATGCCTCTGGTAAGAAAAAGTGGAGAATTGTTATTGATTTCAGAAAATTAAATGACGTCACAGTCGGTGATGCATATCCGTTACCAAATATCACTGATATTTTAGATCAATTGGGCCATTCTAAATATTTTACTACTCTAGATTTAGCATCAGGGTTCCATCAGATCCCCATGCATGACCGCGATCGGGAGAAAACAGCTTTTACAACACCCTTAGGCCATTATGAGTTTACGAGAATGCCGTTCGGACTCAAGAACGCTCCTGCGACGTTTCAAAGATTGATGAATACTATTTTATCTGGTTTACAAGGGCTTCAGTGTTTTGTATATCTTGACGATATTGTCATTTATGCATCATCCATAGAGGAGCATTCTAAAAAATTAATATCTATTTTTGATCGTCTTAGAAGTAACAATTTAAAATTACAACCCGAAAAATGTGAGTTTATGCGACGAGAAGTTGCATATTTAGGCCACATTATATCAGATAAAGGTGTTGAGCCGAATCCGATGAAAACTGACGCAATAAGAAAATTTTCAATTCCTAAAAATCAACAGGATGTTAAGAGTTTTTTAGGACTTGTTGGCTATTATAGAAGATTTATAGAAGGTTTTGCTGGAATAGCTAAGTCTCTCACAATCCTGTTAAGAAAAGATATACCATTTGAGTGGACCAGTGATCAACAAGCATCTTTTGACAAGTTTCGTAATATATTAATAACTCAGCCGATTCTTCAATATCCCGACTTTAATAAGGAATTTATTCTTACTACGGATGCTTCTAATTACGCTATAGGTTCAGTATTGAGTCAGGGTGTGATTGGAAAGGATTTGCCTATTGCATATGCTTCGCGTACATTAAATGGTAGTGAGCAAAATTATAGTACAATAGAAAAGGAGTTACTTGCCATAATATGGAGCATTAATTATTTCAGACCTTATTTATATGGCAGGAAATTTACTATAGTAACTGATCATAAACCCTTAATTTGGCTTTTCAATTCTAAGGACCCGGGCAGTCGACTAGTACGTTGGCGACTGAAGTTGGAGGAATATGATTATAAAATCGTTTACAAAGCAGGGAAACTTAATTCAAATGCGGATGCGTTATCTCGTCCTCCTTGTGTTAATATTGTACATGGCAATGATTCTTTTGAGAACTTTATACAGTATCATTATAAAACACTCGAAATTCCCAAGGTTAAATCGATGCCTTGTGACAAGTTTAAATACTTTCCCAACGTATTGTTTTATTCACGAGATCTTGATGAGAATAATTTATTTTCGGAAGCGATGCGAGATCAGTATGATTTATCGAACATTAAGGAACCTGATGATTTAAACTCTTTCATTGCACTTGTTAAGAATTCTCAGACTTCCTATCTTTGCATTTGTAAGCAGTTTCATTTTGATAAATTAGATTATAAAGCGATATTTTATTCATTACGCAATTTAAAAACTCATTTGGAAGAAAAGAGTTATTCAGGCAATCTTTATATCCATGATGTAACGATAAACAACAAAAATATAAAGAAGGATATGTTTTGCGAAATAGTATATTATATTTTCAAGGATACCAATATTGCACCTATTATTTTAGATAATCAAAGAATCACACCGAAATCAGAGGATGAAATTTTGAAAATTTTGCAAGATAATCATGACTCAAAATTAGCTGGTCATTCGGGATTTCTCAGGACATATAAGAGAATTAAAGAATTTTATAAATGGGATAAGATGAAAAAAGACATCAAAAGATATGTAAAGAAATGCGCATCTTGTCAAGTTAATAAGACGAATTTTAGACCTTCTAAGGCTCCTATGGAAATTACCTCTACATCTACCATACCCTTCGAAAGGCTTGCGATTGATGTTGTTGGGCCTCTTCCACAGACTATTAATAATAATCGATTTATATTGACCATGCAAGATGACTTGACTAAATTTTCATATGCTGCTCCTATACCTAATCACGAATCACAGACAATTGCTATGGAATTATCCAAGTTTATTACATTATTCGGGATTCCAAAAACCATACTTTCTGATCAAGGAACCGATTTCACATCTCGTCTAATGAAGGATTTAACGAAATTATTTAATACGAAACACATATTATCTTCCCCTTATCACCCTCAAACTAATGGCGCTTTGGAAAGGTCTCATTTGACTTTGAAGGAATATCTTAAACATTTTATTAACGACAAACAGACAGATTGGGATGAGTTTATAGGTTTTGCTATGATGGCATATAATACTCACGTCCACAAATCAACTGGGCATACGCCGTATGAGGTTCTTTTCGGTAGTAAGCCGTACCTGCCCAATAGCATAACTCAAGAACCCTCGTTGAATTACTCATACGATGATTATGTAATTAATTTAAAACAAAAATTAAATCATACACAAAAGGTAGCAAGGGATAATATGATCCAATCTAAGTTAAAATCGAAATCTTATTATGATAATAAAATCATTATTCATTCGTATAAAATTGATGATATGGTATATGCTTTGAATAAGCAACATAAGGCAGGATTGAATAAGAAGCTTTGTCCGAATTTTAAGGGTCCTTACAAAATAACTAAAATTAATTCCAATAATACCGTCCAAATATTAAAAAATGGAAAACTAGTGACGTATCACACTAATTTGCTGAAACCATCTGTTTCAGGCGATCAAGATGACTGACCGGCACTATTTCCTAGTCATCCTATTCGTAATCTTTACTTTATTTATTCCTACCCATTTCCTGGGAACTACCCAACTTTATTATAAAATCTTCCGGATGGGAAATCATGTAGGGTTATATTATAATCACTTGGGCAGTGTGCGGTTGGCTAATTCAAAATATACCTTATTAACGTACGTTGATCTTGCCACAGCTAATCAACAATATGATCAATTGCTTAAGTCTTATACTAAATCTTTAAATATGTGCATATGGAAGCCGAATCAAACTGTAAGCGATG